>JASJOG010000533.1:0-62500 GCA_030142905.1 Heliopora coerulea
TTACTCATTTTGCTATCCCACTCCTGACACCATGTAAGAAGTCACGCTCTTGTCACAATCCAAGTTGAACTAAACTTTATTGAAATATGAACCCGTTCTTGTTAGGTTGGTTAGTGATTAATTAACCCAATGTTGAAATGACGTAACACTCATTACAAACACAAATCCTTGTTTACTTCCGAACTTTTTCCCTTTTTAACAAAAAGAGTTTCAATCCTCCACCAACTAGTATTTTCACATATAACTATGATACTAGAGAACTTGTTTAACCACATGATTTTAATTTCATATCTTTGTCTACCTCCCCGTCTACTTCCAATCTCCTCATCAGAAAAATCTTAAAGTTTAAAAACCTCAATTCTATATTAAATTCCGACAGGAGCATCATCTCACTTTCTTTCTTTTGCCTTTCTTTCCCAGTTTCCCTATTCAATCACCGGTCGCTCGCACCCTAAGTAAAAAGTTATTGTCAAGTGGAGACGCTAGAGGAAAAACATTTGTGATACTGTAGACAGTTCAGTGAAGTGAACAATTAGTGGTTGTAGGTGGGATATAGTTGTTTATTTCATTTATTCCTGTAAAAACCAATGAATTAGGAAGTGAAGATAATATGTATCGATAAACAGTTCGGTACATAGCGGTGATATATGATTTGGAATTCGTAGACGGTCGGTAGCATTTTGAATTATCGGCTGCATAATTACTCTAGATTCCATACCTCAAAAGGAGATCATTACTCCTGTGCGATTAGTACTAGTCGTTAATAGTCGGATATGCAGGTTGAAATTATGGTCTAGTGGATAGCTCAATCTCGTAAGGTGTGCGGATAGAGCCGTGTGCTGGGACAATTTAACTTTCCTTATGTTTTTCCGCTGTAATTATTTGTGAAGCTTCTTTAAAGAGTAAGGTTTAGGTTCCTGATTATTTATATGATTAATTTAGTTTTTTAACTTCAGAATTTGCTTCTGGTTAGAGTTTGTGTTAGATTTAGTTGTTTAATCTTAAATGAACTATGACAGCAACTACACCACACTGTGGTCTAGGGAATTCGATCCGGATTATACTCACGGGTCGTGACCGTAAAAGCTGAGGAAATGATTCAATTGAAGAAATGAGGATACTATCTACCATCAAAGATGCTACCGATTGTCTACGGATTCCACATATGCGGTGACGTCATCATGATGATTCAAGGTCAAAGCAATTACTTTATACCCTAAGTAATCTGTGAGCGAAGTGGTAAACAGTGACGATGTCTGACAACAGGAACATGATTATTATACAAAAAAAGATTCGGGAACTTCGAATTTTTGGGGGGCTGACAGACAAATTATTCGCTTCGAAGGGTTACAAGTAATTGAGGACCGTTGAACGAGATGTCCAAACTGTGGTCTCGTAGAGAACAATTTACGATTATACTTGAGAGTATGCAAGGAAGTGGTCGTCAATCGAAAAATAACCAAGACGAACTACGTTCCATTGATTGACGTGAAAAAGAAGGTTCCAATGCACTCCAAGACTAATAAGCAAGATCAAATTAGAAAAGCGACAAACCATCCAAGTTTAAGAACGATAAGAGCGATGAATAACAACGCAAGAGCGAAAGGTCTTATTCCTTAGTTGGGAACAGGAGATCACGTCGGTCAACAAATGCGCAATACCTTTAAGGAGAACTAACCCAGAACAAGAATAATTGTTTGTCGTCCTGAACAGTTTTTTTTCAATTTTTTGTTTACACACGTACATAATGATTGTCTTGATTGTCCAACAATAATGATATGTAAAATAGCTTTTTGCAACAATTTATAAGACGTCTTCCAAAAATGTTTTGTTAAAGTATATTCCTTGAACAAAAAAGATTCATTTGAGAAGTTACACTCAATAAAATCAGTAAAACTACATGCAGGCCGAGTTGGTCCCATCTGGAACTAAGTTTGAAAATAATACTCGTACTCATCATTTAATTGCAGAAATTTCCAACTACCTCCTGGTAGGAATTGTCATCAGATTTAGCGACATGCATAAGATCACAGTGACGTTGACTGTAGGGGCATTTTTAATCGCAATTCCAATCAAAAACAAATTTGGAATCTGAAACCGCCAAACCTGTTATTGTTTGAAAACAAGGTAAAACTTCATTTTTTTTTTTTCACTTTAACAGCTGTCAGCATGATGATGAAATCTTATTTTCAATTCCATACATTACTTTGAAATGCAATTGTCCTGTCCATACTAGTTCTCATCTTTGCTACACAAAGAGATTAATCTCTTCCGTCCACTTCCATCTTCAAGGCTCTGTCATATCCAGCTGCAGATAATGAAGACCAATTAATGTAGCTTTTGAAAACTTTGAAATATACCATATAAGACTACGATGGTGAGCTAAGGTGCAAGTTTGACTTACGTGCGACCGAAGCGGAAGACACTATATGTTAATAATAATTTGAAGAGATATATTTTAGATATATGGGAGCTTGAAGATATCTTAAGATGATAGATGAACGTTCGTCAAGCTCTATCATCACAAAAACAATTTCTGAGTCCCAGAAGGGAATCGAACTCGCAACCTTCATGCAACCTTCATGCAACCTTCAAAGTGACGAACGTTTATCTATCATCTTAAGATATCTCCAACTCCCATACTTCTAAAATACGTATGAGAATTGTTTAAAAATATTTTTGGGGACTTTCAACCCTCTGACATGTAACAAATGGTATAATTCTCAAATGCTGATTTCACAATTCCACTTCATAATTTAGCTGAATTATACTTGGTTTTATGGCTCAGCCCTTGCAACATAAAGCTTTAACAGGATTCCTTTACAAATTTTGTTTTTCTTCATGACAGTTACGGAGATCGATATTTTAGACACTCCAAGTTCTTGCTCTCTTGGAACAGATTTAGAGTCCAATCACATGATTTAAATTTCCAAAGGAGCTTGGCAGGAATTTCAATTTTTTCTGATGAATTTGCTGCAGTTATCTTCATAAAACTGTACATATCATTGCAATGGCCTTCTTTTCCAGCATGACAGAAACAATGAGTATAAAATGCATTTTAATATTTTGTTGAATTTTTTGAGACTCAGCTGATGATTTTGCTTTTTATACTTTGCACGGCAAACTACTCGTGCATAAAAATGCTTTGAGTCGTGGTGACATCTTATGTGGTCATGAAAATTGTTCTCAGGCAACTCCTCTGTTCTTTTCACTGTTATTCCAGTCTCAGTGGTCTTGTAATACTTTTCGAAATGGGCTTCAATTTCTTGAAGAGTAACTAATGGATTGTCATTTATATCTCAATTCGATGCGAGATGTTTTCCAATTATTCTTCAAGTTTTAAGTGAAGAAACGTAACTACCTTTCTTAACAACGTCGTACATTATAGCAGCTACGTGCAAAAGCGATCCACTGCTTCGTAACGCTGACGGCTCATCGGTTGTATCGGTAATTTTACGTGAACTTTTGCCATTTCACAAGCCTGTGTATCTGCAGGAAGTAAGCTTTGATTTGGATTAAACACGATGATTGTTTTCCAATATTTAAATATTCATTCATTCTAGAGATTGGAAAAGTAATGCAATAATTCTATCACTTCAACTGAAACATGGTTAACAAATCACACTTAACAACGGTGAACCAAATATTCAAATTTTCAAATACCAAACTCACCATGGTATGCAAACAGCTTATTAAGACTGTCTCCTCGACGTTTTAAGAAAAGCTTCAGTTCGTCAGTTTGATGGCAGTTTAATTTTGACTGGTCAAGAGCAGATCCCAGCATTTTTCAAGCTGGTGACTTGTTTGTTGGAAATCGATGGTTGTAATTATGCAAATGGTCTATTCTTTTCCTTATGAAAATTCCACAATACGGATTTTATATGTGAAATAGGGAAGGGTTAAATTGTTTAAATGTGAACACACGTGACCACTTGTAAATCACATGCAAACAACATATGTAAAACATGCGAAATAGAATTATATGTCAAACTTGAACATGGGCAAAATCTTAAAATGTGAAAATCAACATGTGAAAACTTTCTATATGCAAAGTTAAAACATATTTACGTCTTTCACATGTGATTACATATGATCATATCACCCGTTCGAGGCCATTTGAATGTCATAAAGGTTGCTTATAGTGATTTATTTCGAGTCTATCTCAATATTTTCTGAAACAGGTCAAATGGTTAAAACGGTCTTCAATAATGATAGTCTTCCTTCATGCTCATTTTAACGATAAATAACCGATATAATTACCATATAATTTCCCTTTTGTCCATCGTGTCTGATAGATAATCAATAAAGCAGTGAGCACTGTTGTCCATGCCATCCTGGACTGCTGTCACGAATAAATTAAAGACAAACAAATCTTAGACTAAAAAGAACAATTGTTAAGTAATTTCGAAGTATGTAACTTAAGCTTTTTAAATAACTGCTTTGGTCTTACAAAAGAAAAATATAGGCGTTACATGCAACTAAAATTAAGAGAAAGACGGGGCAGAAATGTAAACGCTTTTTGATACTTCCCTTAAATATATAGATATTGACTTTTATTTATATTTAACTTTATTAATTTTTCATCCTTTTACGGTTCTGGAAGTAATATACCTAAAGCAGAATAGTTAATGTTTTAGAATCATACAACAAGTTGGTTTCAGGTTCTGCAGACAATTAAGTTTCGTCTCCATTTTTAAGACTAATTGTTATAAAATCTTGTTCTGCAAGTCTTCTAGCTAGGCTCGCGGAGATTAAAAGACCGTACCTCAGGGACATCGCATTTTCTTTAAATTTTTATTGGTTTCTTTCAGACAATTCTTAACCGCGGGAAGTAATGAAGGATTGTTTTAGCAAACCGACAAAATCTCAAGATTATATACCACGATCTTTTAAATTAAAAAGATATTTTTAGCTGGGAAATTCACCGTTACCTTTCCCCCTTTCTTTTAAAGCTTCGTCTCGTGTAAATCCTGTCAAATGAAAACCAGACTTTAGTAGAGTGTTAACATAAACTTAGTTTTATATGAAAAGTTTTTCACCAACTTTGATATCAAAATAAAGGAACAAAGTCATTTAGAAATTGCCTCTTAATTTTTGTCAAGATTATTTACACTTAAAATTAGATTACAGCTAGAGTAATTCAGCCAATTTTAGTATTAAAGATCTAGTTTTTGCATCAAAAGCATAAATATTGAGGTTGAACAAGAAGCAAAATCCCAGGGTAGATAAAAACCAAAACCGGTACATAATTTGAAGGCTATTGACAGCAAAACGCATCAGAAAGACAAGTATCTCAAGAACCCATATATATATATATATATATAAAAATTAATCACTGGCCATTTTATTAAGTTGGTTATGTGCAGTTGACACTACTTATGAAGGTGAATTTCGTACTTTTTTGGAGTCTAGACTGAAAGAACCAATGACTGGAGTTTGCGCCTCAATCGCAATCAGTTCATTTCAGTTGGAATTTGGAAAAAATTTTCTTAGTAATATTAAACAGATGATCAGTGGCGTAACAAGGCCATTTTCTTTGGGGGCGTGTGAAGACAAAATTGCCGTGCCAGAATCCACGTTGCCGTGCGACTTTGTAGCAAAATTCAATCAAATAGGCCTCTTAGCATACAAGGCCCGACAGCAATAACACTGTTTAGTCAGCAAATGAGATGGAAGTTGGCAACGTATAAAAATGCTTCAAGTATGCTGTGAATTATACAATACGTTTTATGTATATATTTTTTGACCAAAAGACCAACAAAAATAAGTATTCTCACAGATCATGCCTGGGTAACGCTGTTAAACGATGCCATGCGTTATTCGAAATGTAAAAATTCAATTTGAAATTAGTAGGAAGCTTCGAAACCGCAAGTTAACTCACGATATATTTTTCTGAACACTAATAATATTTTTACAGACAACTTTTAAAATTTCATTCAAGTTATCTTGTCACATCACTGAATAATTATAATCTGGATTGCCTTGCAAGATTTTTGATTGGCTCGGCCAATCTTGATTTCTAAAACATTTGGGGGTGTTGCAGCCCCTTCCCCACACCTCTTGAATTTCGCCCCGCAAGTGGTTATGTCATCGCAGGACCTAACCAACATAAATCAAAGTGAATACAAAAGAGGTGTTAGCAACGAGCGTTCAAAAGTGTTAAAAGACCTCGGCTTATTGATAAATTATCATCTGAAATCCGTTTAAATGGAAATGGAAATTGAATGGAAAAATTACGACGTTACTGTGACGAATTATATAGAAAATCAATTATATATTAAACTGAATATGACCTAAAGTGATAAGTGAATGGTCTTCACAGCCCTTCTATATATACATTTTATTCTTGAGATATTCGGGTATCTTTCATATTTATCTTTGACGTCATGACATTGCCACAGTATTTTGACTTTTTAGAAAATCATGAATATCTTTGAGATTATTCAAGAGACACATTCAAGACACACATTTCAAGCTGAATATGTGCCTGTTGGGGTTATCGGTTAAATATCAATTGAGCAAAATCATTTTTGCCTTGGTGACATCTATTTTCGAGATCTCTATCTTCTTGAACCACAGTAATACGTTAGTTTATACAGTGAAGCATGGTTCGGTGCTTTTTCTCTATTTTGACAAGTAAAATTTTTGCTAAAAACATGCCTCACTAGTTAAAAAAATGAAATGCACATAAACAGATCGGAAATAAGCATATTTTGTTTTCAAGCGTGAAGGTCCTTAATTACCATGGCAACCTTTCATGTTAGCTTCAGTAGAAAAACTGAAAGCGTGCAAGGTTCTAATTAAATAGAAAGATAATTTCGAATAGAAATAGATAATTTCGAACATATTCAGAAGTATAAAACATTCAAAAACGTCATTTGATGTCGTAAATACACATCAAAGAAACTTGTATATCTCAAGAACATTGAGCACCTCACAAAAGCTATAGACCTACTAATTTTAACCATTAGAGTTTTTCAAACAAAATAAAGTTGAATTTGAGTTCATATTTCCTTTGAAATGATGATTATATTAATCATACAGTTTAATTGCTATTTTAGAAACCCGCAAGTTATCGGTATCCTGAGGTAGACTTCAAATATTAACTTCGACTGATGGCCCAGCAGATAGCTTTTAATAAATCCATGATGTAAACAAGATATAAAAACGAACTTTAATACTGACATTTCATTACTAAACAAGTAACATTTTTAGAAACAAGTAACATGAATTACAATGTTTGGATGAGGCTAAAATAACTGTGGCAAAAATAGGAGGTGGGGATGGCATGAGAAAGACAAGGAATGCTAACATTCCATTTCATTAACATTCCTTGTCTTTCTTATGCCATCACCACCACCTATTTTATGTGACAGTTATTTAAGTCTTATCCAAACATCGTAATCACTTCGCTCGGAAGATGTTACTTGTTTTGTTACGAAACGTCAGCATTAAAGACTTTTTTTGTTTCTATCATGGTTTTATTAAAAGCTATCTGTTGGGTCATCACATTCTCAACAAAATTACGTTTTCCGCCTGGTCCCTTGATTGCCACAATTTTAACTTCGTCTAAGGGTTGTTCGAGCTTGGTTAAACTAATCCATCCTTACTGGTGGGTTCAAAAATCTAATACTACATATATTGTTCTTAATCATGAGTTAACATGAGTTTATTTGCTTAACGTTAATACACTTAGTTGATTTCGTTTAAATTAAAGATTTTCAGGCAATGTTTCTCTAAGAAGCAAATTATATAATTCAAACATTTACTGTGCTTTGAATATTATTAACATATTTCCATTCAATATTATCTACGTTTGAACTAGTCATCATCAAGAATGCAGTGTTCCTGATGATGAGTAAAAGCTAGTCGAAACGAAAATAACGTTTAATAAAAATATGTTAGCAATATTTGGAGTTACCATTGTTTCCTAATTTATCAGAATACTCAGTAGTTCCATTAATTATTGAGCTAAATGTACTTATTTTGATGAGTTAATTATGTGATTAATTGTTGACCAGAAGGATAGGAAGAGAGAGTGATATTCCCTCTTGTGCCTATCGTATCATGAGAAGGGATTCATTTGCGTTCCTGTCCCATGTCTTCTTTTGCCAAAATACTACGTATATGAGCTAACCGCTGACCAGATTTTTTCACGTAAAAGAAGAATGCCACGTCTAAGGTTTTGAACGACGAGTAAAAAGAGACAAGGGTCGACGAACTTTCGAGACATTGGATAAGAAATATACACGTTTCTACAAAAGGCTCTTGGTTGGAGTAGGTTTTGGTGGAATATGAATACCAAGCCATATTTTTACCTGTAAAAATAGTCATTTGATGCAAACTGTTCCAATATAAGTGATGAAAAATTTGTCCAGATATTTCGATGAAAGCAGTTCATTTGCATCTGAGAATATTGGTTTCCATGATGAAGTTCCGGTATATTTCAGAGCAAAGATTTCGTCATTAGAAGAACAGTGGCCGAGTGGCCCGAAATGAAGTACAATGAACAAGACTGCTCAAGTGAATTATCACGACTTGGTGACTAAACATACTCCACGGTAAGTAAATTGATTGAATACTATAACAGATACACAGAATTCTAGAATGATGCATGTATTATAGCACTTCAATTTTATTGAAGTAACATTGTTTTGCAATGTTGTTACCAATGTTATTTTTGTATTGGTTAGATATACAAATTTAATAAAACTTTTCTGCAACTTTTTTCTGATTTGCCATAGCCGAATTAAAATATTTCTGTAATACAATGATTTGTTTCAAAATCTTTTTAATTATCTGTGGATTTTGGTAGATATTTAAAACCAGTAATTACATAATTTGAACAATACAAACATAAATGTCTCATATTTTTTATGTGCAACTCTTCCTCTTCCTCCTCCAAAAGATATACAGCTAACTATAAAGAACATGCTACACATGTTCTAGTTAATGTTATTAAACCCTTTAATCGAACAGTAAACCGACGAAAAGACAAAATCATCAACTTGGAGAAAGAATTACTTAAGTTAACATAAAATTTAAAATTTAAGGCAAAAAGTGTGTTATTTAGTATACTTATTCATTACGCAAGATAAAAACAGTCGCTCTGTTAGGGAATAAATTAAAGAGAAATGTCCTTTAATTTCATGGGGACGAAAAGTTCTCAGTTTGATGATGAGGTGTCTCTCCAGTCTCTACCAGCTACTATTTTCCCCGGAAATTAGTGAGATACAACAAAGTTTTACATCTGAAAACTAAAAATATTGAAATTATGAAAAGATCTTCACTGAATTAGGGGACATACAATTCCAAACTTTTTGTTGTGTTCTTCCTTTAATTTCAACGACATGTTACGAAAAAAGTTATTCATTCTCCAGTTAAGATGAGGCGTTACTGCAAATGAGTGGTGTGATGGGGCAATCATAAAATTATCAGCCATAGAAGTCGTGTTCCGTCACGTTGACAGTTGTTGAATTAAGCAATCTTTCTGGATTTATAAATCACTCATACTGAATTTATTTTGGTGTTCAAGTATAACAAAATACTTCAAAAATTAGGCTCAGCTGTTGATATTGTTTACCTGAGAAATTCCAAGAATGTCACTTTCACATTTCGCATATAATTGTTGAATCGGACAGGAGTAAAAAGCAATTCAAACTTACAGGAATACTGAATATTTGCTCATGCGATTTAAGAAAAATGATTTTCTGCGTTCTGCTTCTACTATTGTTAATCTCCAACAGTTCTACTAATCTAGTCTCTTCATGGCGCAATGAAATCGCCGTGAAAGAAATAAATAAATAATAAGCGTTGCCAAACAAGTCATTTGTTTTTCCTGGTAAATAGTCTTAAGGAGAGTTCGTTTGGAAAAAAATTGCGAATTTATGATGGTAAATAAGACCCCAGTGGTTGGTCCCTTCGGATTATTGGCAAAAGAACGGGAGCACGCTCTCCATATGATTATGTCTAACAACTTTTTGGTGGAAATCAACCAGTACGTGAGAGAATTATCTTTTGTATGCATTAAGTTTTGTGCAGGGTATTTTTGACTTGTTAGTCACAATTGATGGAGCTTTGTTGTGTATTAGTTCATAAGGTACTTGGAAATAAAGTTAATTAATATAGGCTATAGAATAATCGGATATTACTAAAATGTTCAGCTCATTATCATGTACTCCTCCTGTTTACTGAGTTCTAGTTTTTCGAGCTTGATGTAGCAACTTTAAATTTTAGATATAATTCTAAAACGGCAGTTTCTAACAATCTAGAAAAGTACGGTTTGAAATATTCTTGATTATTCTGAGATTTTCGGTGGTGCTTGTATATATATTTGAAATGTGGCATCTGCACTCATGCAGACAAAAATTCGGTGATAAAAATCAAAACTCAATAAACAGAAAGACCGAATAACGAGCTTAACATTTTAACAATGCTCTATAATTCTACCTAGCTGCATATTTAATATTTTCATACGTACTATCTATCACTTAGATGTTTATTCATTTTTGTTTTGGTGAGTCGAGATAATGGTATTGAAATTTTGTTCGTGTACTAAAATTTTTGTTTGTCGAACTGAATTTTATTTTCCGAATTGCATGAAATGGCCACTTATCTTATAAACAGAAAGATTAAATGTGTTATCGAAACCAAAATATCGACATTCCACTAGTCTGCGCGAAAGTCCAGTGAAAGATAAAATCTTCTTTATTTTTGACTATTCGAACCATGACGATGGCTAGCAACCATCTGCGACCTGCCATGATGTCGCAAGAGAGCCCAGGTTTGAGAACACCTTCGTTTAAAAGAACCTAAGCCAAAGTTTACTTACTTGAAGCGTTATACAGACAGATTAATTCTTTTAATGCATGTGCAAGAAATGGCTTATGCGAGAATTGTATATTGACGTCAAAATTTAAAATTCGATAAAAATGCAATCTATAACATTTTTCGATCCACACCTGTGCATTTTTACCGTACTTACACACATTGCACTCATTGTTCGAAAAACACAGAAACAGTTCGAAAGCAAATTGGAAGAATTAATAGTTTTTCTATGTTACGCTTCACAAATTATTTTTCCATAGTAAAAAACTAATTAACTAGTGGTCGTGAGGCATCGATGCAAGTAGAAGAGGAAAAAATTGTGACAGCTAATTATGATATTGTTATTAATGATGTGTGAATTTACTAATGTTTAAAAAAATGGAATTTTCAAATGTTTAGGTCTTTTGAAATTAGGCAAATTGCCGCAACCTCAATTAATCAGTAGAACCTGAGCATCGCAATATGCTACGCACATTTAGAGCCCTGGTTTGGTTCTTCTCGAACTATTACGAATTCAGCCATTTTTCGACAGGATGCCGACAACAGAGTAGAGGCGAAGTCCTTTCTATTTTCATTAAAATTCTTAACTTAGGTTGTCAATCTGAATAAATAAATCTAAGACAATTTTAAGCCCCTTTCCAAACTGCGAGAAAGTCAAGTCATTAAGATGTTCTTGCTTTCTTGTAAATGACTGTAGTCATTCATCATGACGACAGTGTATCAAGAAACTCGTTCTTTCACAAATGTAAGAAAATTCTGACGTCTCGTGTTATGTGGGATAAATATTTACTTCCTGAGATAGATTGAAAAGTCACAACTAAAGTTTATAATCGATAGTATTAATAAGTATAAAACTACTATATCTGTTGTAAACACATTGAAAATATATTCATAGATTCACGAATGAAATCAATGATGTATCATGCCTCCAATTCAGTAAGTAATCGCGACGAAGTCAGATATCAAAACGAAGGCCTTTGGTCTTCAACAAACGACTTTCAAAGACAACATACAACCGTAGCATGAGTTTTAAGAGCTGATCTTGACAGTATCATTGTCGCATACTACTGTTTGTATTGTTGCAGATCATGTTTCTAAAGCATCTTTAGTATTTATAAGAAGAAACTGTGCTACTGAAGAGATAACCACTCTTGCTTTTGGAAAGAATCGTATGCGACAATCGTATTATGTAAATGGACCTTAGTCCAGGAGGGTATGGTTTGTGCTTACTTTGTATAAAATTTCTCTCGGACACTTTACATGCGATGTCATAGCTGTTCTTGATTGACTAACTGTGCAATCTAAAGAAAGTTTCTCAAATGGACCTCAACATGTAATTTTTTTAAATACATGGAACTACGATGGTTTGTTGAAACATCTATAGAGAGCAATAAACGTGAAACGTGCTATCCTCCAAGAATATAAAAAAATCAAAATGTGATCATCGATCATTTCGTAAGTTAGAGTAGCGAACAGAGAATAAATGATCAGGTTTGAACAGCCTGCAGTCGTAGTGAAAAATTAAACAACAAAACATTAACATGCTATCTCATTCTCTACAGTTCAGCTTACCCAATGAGTTCCAGAAAGTTCGTTTGTAGATCTCTAAATCCTCACATAAACAAGAAGTCTTTCTTAGGAGACAGCTGCATTTAAAAGAAAAAATTCATGAGCTATTTAATTTTTTGCATATTGAATAATTTATGAAAATATGTGGTTGAATAGCATTACAAAAAACCCGCAGGCAGTCAAAAAGAACTGCTTGCCAGCAGGGCAGATAGTGATATTAAGTAACATTATCACAGAACACCAAAACTAAGACATTGAAATATAATTGAGGGAAAATTTAATAGTTTGTGGGCCCTCCTCCTGCCTTGATGACAGCTTCGAATCTGCTAAACATGCTGACTATCAAATTAACTAAGCGTTTGCGTGGAAATCCTTCCCATGCAGCATTGACAGCTGTCTATAATTCTTTCACATAAGTCAATCGCTGTTTCTTTAAGATGTCACTCAAACTTCTTTGACTGGAGCCCACTGGTCGAACAGCGATCTCTCTTTGTGAGTAGCCTTCCTTTGACAATGCAAGCACTTTCCCGCCATTTTCAAGACTTATCCTTGGTTTTGGATCCATAGTCTTCGCACCTGGCCTTAGATTCTCGCTTTATCAACCATTCGAAGTGATGTTCTGGTAAATTCTTAAAAGACTACACCTTCCCTTTAAAACTGCTTAAATGGCAACAAATCCTTACGAAAATTGTGGACATACCTGTGAAAAACATGCAGAGAATAAAGTGTTCTGGCATGGAGGTTAACTAAAGTCTTCACTGTGCAGAAAGTCGAGCTTGAGCAGTTCTTTTTGACTGCCTGTGTATAATGCTAAGTGGCATTAACTTTTCGTGTCGAATATTTATAAAGATTCTCCCCAAAAGTATTTTTTTAACATGTTTGAGGAAGTTGATCGTCCAGGTTAGTGTAGTCTTGAGAAAGACTGTTGGTTGAAGTGACTGACGTTTCGACAGCCTTAGCAGCGGTCATCTTTGACTCTGAAGATGACCGCTGCTAAGGCTGTCGAAACGTCAGTCACTTCAACCAACAGTCTTTCTCAAGACTACACTAACCTGGACGATCAACTTCCTCAAACATGTTACGATTCTCCCAGGTTCAAACCATTTACTTTAGTATTTTTTTAAGAAATCCAATGTAGAGAATGAACAATAAATTAGCGATCTGGGAAGCTGAGCTAACAAAATTCACCTTTCATGGTTTAGGTTTTATTTCATTGCGACGACGGGGATAGTTTTAAATTAAAAGTATAAAAACTAGTTAGACATGTTTGCAACTTTGAAAAGCTAATTAAACCTAGCTTGCCAGTTAAAAATTAGGTGTTTACGATTGAATTCAATCTTATCCACTGAGCTTTTGCCAGGTTACAAGGGAGATTCCGAGTGTCTAAATATCCTACAGTGCTTATACCAATAAAGCACAAATTAGGTTAAAAATAGCGGTAAAACAGATATGTAGTGGGATTTAACTTAAAGCTGTCAACGGATAAGTAACCGATTGCCAGTCTCCTTGCGGTTTCAGAATGCATTGTTCGATTTTCATGGGTCTAACAACCGCATATAAAACTCACCTGTGACATTAGCCTATATAATATAACGTGATACGTTTATGCCACGTGAGTTAAATTAAAAACAAGACGGTTTTTGAATATTACTTGATTTTATTGTTTTCAACGTGAAATTATGAATTTGTAGCCTTTAGATTATAGAAGTTAATTATGTAACCTTCTTGTTCCACGTTTGTTTATGTAATTTAAAAAGAGATATCTGACGTATTTTTATGGGCGGATCTAAGATATTTCTAACCTTTAGGAAGTTAAAAAACAGCGCAAAACAGCGGAGCTGGATGACTCTAAACATTCTCTTGCACTTGCAGAATATATTTGATTTCGAATAGAAATTAGCCATAGCAGCTTTGCTAAGCTTTAGAGCTTTCCAAAATGCTTTAAAGCTACACAAAAAGGTAGATTATATAAGCTAACAAAACTTTGACCTTCAGTACCTGTCAAATTTTGACAGGATATATGCTTGCGGTAAAATTTAGTATTAAGAAAAACCTGAGTTATGCAATATGCAAATTATCACCTATCATGGCCAAAGACATGGCCTAATTTATAAAATATTTAACAATATACATGTTTAGGTCCATACAGTCGCCAATGACTTTTTTCTGTGAATGGATACTCTGTAAATGGATTTTTTTGGTTATGATTTAAAAGAAAATTCTGAATAGTTCTTAAAAATGACCAACTTGTACGGTAAAAATTGGTATTTCTAGTTTTTATTACTATAAGTAAAATTTAGTAAAATTTAATAAATAAAAATTGGAATTTCTAGTTTTCTATTATTATAAGTAAAATTTAGTAAAATTTAGTAAAATTTCCTCGGGCCTTCGGCAGATGGGAATTTTACTAAACGACCCTCGTCAGGCGGGAGGTTTAATAGTTAATGCACAGAAATTTCATTCTATTTCTCTCTAATAGCATGTTTGCCAAAATTCAACTAACACTACCTCCAATGACGTCAAATTGGTTCGTATTAGTCCTGAACAAAGAAAATTGAGGCAAACATGCTATTGGTATTATTAACTGTCGTTTATCAATATCTAACAAACTGGGAAAATATAAATTTATGTTTAAAACATTAATATGTTCAAGATAAAATGCAGTAATAGGTTCACTTAAATGAAGTGAAGGCAAATAAACACTGCAATGATTCAATGCTACACACTTTCCACTCTTTTTGATGCCTATTTAGGACTGAATAAAACAAGTGTGTAATAACCCACACTTAAAATAGGCTATGGCCAAGGAAGCAGAGCTGTGCATTCAGTTACCACATTGTTCGGACTTATTAAAAGAAGAGCAAGAAAACATTAAAAATACGACTCTGAAGTGAAATGATAGAAACTTTCACTCAAGGAAAACAATAAATAAGAGCCTAAATAAAAGAACACGGTTTATTGATCCGACTAGCTGAAGAGACACAACGCGCATCACAATAACAGCGCGCAGGGAATCAGGCTTCAAATAATACTCGAATATTACGGGCCTGTTCATATTAGCCGAGCCAGCCCGGTTAGCCGGGAAAATGACGTAGTGCTGAGATCCTGCCTCATATAGTATTTTTATATATATTTAACTTAGAGTTAATATGAAAGTCATGCCATCCCGGGTTTCCGGGATCCCGGCATAAGCGAGGCGTGATTTCAGTGAAATGGGATAAAAATTTTCCATATGAATATAAATTTGCCGAGTTGGGCCTGTGAGCCGGGATAAAAACAACGGCGCGTTACTGGGGTAGAACTCGTGATTGCATCAAAATGGTGGACGTTAGGGATGAGGAAAGTGAATTGCAAAAGAAAAAAGCATTTCGTTGGAGTTCAGAAATGATTCAAAACTTCATAACTTGCTTAACGACTTACAAAGCACGAATGGAATATCATGCGATTGATTTCGATGGGGACAGACCGGCTCAGTACTGAGAGTTACGAAAAGATATGGCTAAACTTTACGAGATGAAAGATGTTTCGTTGTTTGGCTCAGTGTGGTTATCGCCCCCTGGTTGCTCATTTGAAGATATGATCGAGGAAGAAAAAAAGAAATTTTTAGCGGAACAAAAGAAATAAAACTCCCAAATTCAAAAAGGTCATCAAAGGATCCACGAAAAAGTGAAAGACATGAGACAAAACTTCTCAAAAGCTGTTACTGCAGGCACAAGTAGTTTAAGCGGGAAAATCATCTTCGAGTTTTATGACAAACTGGGACGTATTTGGGGGGATGTCCATTGACAGAACCCCTTACGTTTGGTATTTATACTGAAAGTCTTATTCATGAGCAGCCTGCATCTGAAAAAGAAACCCAGAATGATGCAGATAGCCAGCCAATTGACGTGAATCATGAAAAGGAAAATTTATTAGAAACTGGAAATGGTCCAGACAAAGAATGCACTTGCACTATAAAAAGAAAAGCCCAAAACCAAGTGTCCAAATTGATTGACAATAAGCAGAAGCATCTTTAGAAAACGTTATTAGCATCCCAACGTGATAAAATGTTGCTAGATGAAGCCAAAGAAGATAGTAAGTTCCGAAAAGATCTGTCAGATTGTATGAATCGTTCTACTGAATCTTTTACCAATGCAATGGATGGGATAAACTTTACCTTAGTGCAACTGGGTAAGAGTATCTGTCGGTCAGTTGAAATGTTGTCACGAGCAATGTTAGCCCAGCAGCAACAGGCACAACAACAACAACTGCCTGGTGGTATTAACCATAACATCTTCTACCAAAACAAAAAAAATGGAATGCAACAAAACCTCACAAGTTTAACTCCCCCGTTGCAAAATTACTACCAAAGACCAAGTTCAAACGAACAACAAAGGTTTTATTAACTATGCTCAACATATTTGCCAGTTTTTCAAGTCATTTACTGCTTAAAAACTTGGTATAAACATGCCCAACATTGTTCTTATTATGTTGTAAAAAGTTAGACAATTAGTCTATTCACCCAATAGTATTATATTGACATTTCAGAATTACTTTTTGAGTTTGGTAAGTAGGCAATCTAAAGTTGTGTTAAAGTATAATAGTTGACACACATTGCAATATTGGGGGAACTAATATATTCTATATCTGACTAACATAAGTGGAAAAGTAATTTTCTTCATGCAGGCATAGGCTAAGGCAACATAAATTTAGTTTATTGTCATATTGACCATTTCACACTACAAATAATTGAATCCAAACAATTCTTGCCCACATATTTTTTTCCCCAAAACTAGTGCTAAAATAACCAGGTCAACTTTTGAAATGAAGGCTCTCCACTCCCTTTGGAAGGGCCTTCACTTAAAAGGTGAGACTTGTGTGCACATTGTAATGCTGGAAATACCTTAGTTTGAGGCTGACATTATGTTAGCAGGAATGGATTCACTGGAGGGGTGTGAGGCTGTACACCCCCTTAGCCTTGGCCTTATTGTTAGATCCAATTTTTGGGAATTGTAGCAATTACTCCCAACTATTAATAATTCAATATTTTGAAAATTTGGGCATCTTATTTTGTAGTACAAGACTCTGGCAATCTACACAACCCTTCTCCTCTTCATTTAAAAAAATGCAGATAAACTTGCAAATCCTTCTTGGTTGATGGTCTCTACCTAGGCTGGATCCATCCCTGTGTGTCAGTATTTTTAAGCTGGTGTTTATTATTGATTATTTATAGAACTTCCTACAATAAAATAGAAGATGCATGTGCCACCATGTATTTTGCAATATATTACATTCTGCATACTGTATGTGCAGATACAAGCTGTTTTAGAAACAGTATTTACACTACCATATCATCAGGTAGGCTCATAGGGATATAACTAGTCAGTATGTTTCTTACAATTTCACCTTCACCATTATTGCAGGAATACACAGGATCGAGTAGGTTACGAGCTTCTTCTTCATTCCGTTTGGCATGTTCAATTTGACTGGTTACAATGTCGTCATTAATGTATGATGAGTACTGTTCACAATAGTTATGTAATACAAAGCGTGCATAGATGACCACTGGTACTTTTTCTAGCTTCAAGTCAATCTTTTTGGTCAAAACAGCCAATCGTGCTGTCAGTCTCCCAAAGGCACATTCAACGGGTTTCTAGCTGATCTTATCATGTTGTTAAAAACAACTTGTTCATTGTTTTTGCATGTGTCGTATTCTTTCAAGCAGAAAGGTGTAAGCGGGTAAGCTGGATCACCAATAAGGTAATTTGGGGCTTTTTCATAGCCAGGCAAAACTGATTGAAAGACTGCCGGCAGTTCTCCAGTTCGTAGTTTATTATTCACTGACGAATTCGCAGACTTTGGTGTCATGTACGCTGCCTGGCCAACGGCATTCAACATCCATAAATGTTCCTTTATAGTCACATACTGCTTGCACATTCAAGGAGTGAAAACCCTTGTAAAACTAGTAATCGGGTTGTTTTGAGGGTATGAAACTGAATAATGAATATTCGAAAATCGGTGGAGATTTGCAGTGGCCGCGCTAGCTAAGCGAAGAGAGTGAAGGAACTTTTGCTTCAACAGCAAGAGAAATTTTTATACTGCCCCCATTTTTTCCTCACCCCTCTTAAAACTCGCATTCAACGCGTATTATAAGATTTGTACATCTCAGTCGGTATTTATTCATGGAAAAAGTATTTTTAAAGTAAAATAAAGAATATCATTACAGTATTATGATATTTATAGGAGTCATGGAAGCTGAATACTCCAAAATCCTAGTAATTAATATTTCTCACTAACTTTAGCATATTCAAAAAAAACAGATTCCGAAAAATAGCATCTTGAGTTCACAAGATGCTATTTTTCGGAATCTGTTTCGTTTTATAGTTCTTGAAATTGTTGGTTGGTTGTGGGTTTTTTCAAATTTTCCACAAGAGGTTGCCTACCATAGACACTTTGTTGCCCCTCGTTATACCTGCTACACAAGGACGTCTGTTGCCACCACTGGTGGAAAGCCTAACTTGTAGGACAGGAGAGAATTAAAGTCATTGTAAAAATTATCTCAACAGGGTATTGTTTTTTCGTTGGCTGATGAATTTCGTAGGAAGCAGTTGTACGAAGCCTGGATAGCCGATTTGGCCAGAAATTCTGATATTAATCTGAGAAAAGGCATCGAAAGCTGCATTCACCCACTAGTCTTTTGTTAACTATCCAATTCAAATAAAAATCTATCCACTGGATATAATTAATATCATAATTTGCTCACAATATGTTTCGTTTGGAACGATAATTTCGAGTTCACTGAAAAATTTGTTTTATGTAGTCATTACCTAATTGAATTGGCAGTTATTACTTTATTACTTAAGTAAATTGACAGCTACGTACATTACAAAATTGTGGGAGTAAGTGCTTTGACAGTTCTCTCTTTATTATTTGTTTCTCGAGACAAGATTTATTTTTACAACAATTGACAAACTTACCTTGGACTAACGCGCGACTCGGGCTTGGCTCATCACGTTCATAAGTTGCCTCATCTGAAAGTTGTCTCTCTTGAAAAACATAAGGCAATTATTAGTGATTTTCAAAACTAAAAATCTTCACCGAATTGAATCACTTTTTAGTGGTTAAATATTAAGATACTGTTGTTCGTAGGGATCGATGGCACGGGACAGTTGCGTACCAAGGTCCGCGCTGTTGGGGGAGCACATAATCGAAGATGTACCGACAAGCTACATAAAACATGCTCTTGTAGTCTACGACACTACTGTGTCCATTAACTTCATGGACACTGTGGTGACGTAGTATTGTTACACGGATTGCATTCATGTGCCATCTTCTTTTCTCTTCCTTTTTTTTTCCAAATTGTTAAGTCTACAGTTCATTCCCCCGATACCGTACGAAATGGAAGAGTAACAAAATCGAATGGAATAGGCTTTGCGTTCTCACAACACCAGCGTAAAATGCCGTGGAATCTCAATCGTAACTGAAGTGATTTGAATCCTTATAAATGTTCTGAAGACTTTGGCGCACTATAGTCCGTCCGTCTGGAAAGTGTGGTGATGTCACAAAACGGTTAACAAAAAACCAAATCAAAAGTCGAGCCCGGTTCCTCCGCTGGTTCTCTTACTTCAGCTTGTCGCATGTGCAGAATGTTCTGATTTACGGTTAAATATACGTTTACTCGCTTTTGATTGGTCTAATCCGATTTATATTTAACGCCGTAATTAAAATTAAAATTATTCTTTATTGCAAAATTTATGTAATTACTATATGAGAAATATAGCGCGTGTTTTGTACTAACCCCCTGGAATGAAAATTCAAAAGTTGGACTAAGATGATAAAAATCCTAAATCCGCCATTGCATTAAGTAGATACGAGAAATGCCGACTGGTGACATTAAACGTTCTTTCCTAATTCGCTACACGCGTAACTGCATCAGTACGGCATATCGCTCAAATATCATCGTGTTTACTAATGGAATACATGTGGAATGTATTTGGTGGCACAAAATCAATAACATATCTGAGATTCTTTAAGGAAGCTAACTACATATTCCCGTAGTTATATACTGTTGATATAAATACTGTATTGAGGGTTAACACAAATAACTGAATTTTTCTGGTTTAACAATCTTCACATATTTTTAAGTGTTTTTAATCAACTCCGTGGTGTTATGGCAACGAGAGGACGGTTTCTAATATGTTGATTATATGCATAAAACTTATACAAATTCAACAGGGTAAACTCCAAGTGTTACAAAAATTTTGAAAAATCTATAGTGAAATATTTTCCTTGATGTCCAAAATTTTGATCACTTTAATTGTCTTAATTCTACGCCAAAATTTTCCTTTAGAACAAAATATCACGAAGATTTCATTGGTAGATTAGGTCGAATTCCCATCCAGAATAGGTCTCCGGAGAAATGCGAGAGGAAACGGCTCAACTACGAACAGTGTATACTTAATTAAACCAGCAAAAGCTATGAGAAAAATAACTTAATAGGCAAACAAAAGCATTATTGCAGGCGCACAACTTAACTGTTGCTCACTTTTGCATCTCATATAGTAGTTCGTCTAGGAGGATTCCTGGCATGAGGACAAAGGATGTCCAATTCATCGGGTATAACAAAGTATCATGTGAGTTTTTTATATGAAAACACGTCCCGCCCAAGCGAATACTATTATGGGAACTGCGGAAGTGGTCAACAGGGATTTTGCTATACGTAGAGTAATTTTTACTTCCACCCTGGATTATCTGTTAGAACCAGTTTTCCTCACCATATATGTCTATGGGGCTACAGGGCTCTTGCTATAAGTCACGAAACCTCAATACTTGCAAAACATCAGGCATGAAATTATTACCTAAGATAACGCATAGAGGTAACATTTTAAGTAAATGCCTGGGGTTAGTGTAGCAGTTGCTCTGCATAGAGCAACTGCAACACTCATCCGACGAGAAACCAATGAGAGAATGAGTTTTAATTTTGTTTACACCAACGTTTCAAAGAAATAATGAATCTTTAGAAATGAATCATGAAAAAAAATGTTGTTTTTGGTCACCATGTTACAAAACAGATGACTTTCATTCAATATAGTGACCAAAAGCAAAACGTAGTTTACCTTGCCGAAGATTCATCATTTCAGCCATATCTTGAATCAAACGTCTTCAAAAGGTCTCTTCACACACTTCTTGATCAGATTAAAGTATAAAATCTAAATTTAAACTGCGTTTTTCTTTAATTAAGAAATTCATTCGTGTCACTCGACCACAAATAAACGCGACTCATTTATCTCAGAAAATGCAAGTTCTGAAAACCAAAATTTCAGAGTTTTATTTAAATGACTTCGCGGTATACGTTTTCAGGGTTAATAATTTCACATAGTCTAATTTACGAGAGTAAAGGTCAAACGGTATGTAAGTATAGGCAGCCTATGGTTATTGAGTGAGAACATATAAAAAGAAATTTTGAGAGTGGAACATTAGGAAAAATAAACCGAAATAAAAGGGTAGTCTTAGTAATTGAATCAAGAATTGAAAGAGGCCGACTGAAAAAGCAAATTATCTTTAAAGTACTGAAACTATATACGATAAAATCAGATGAGAAAATTACAGACAGAGATCATTTTCAGCTCGGAATTTCGTGGGCACGGCGAACCAGGATTTAGTGATGTCACACAGTTGTATCCATTGTTTCACAAAAAAAGGGAAAGTTTGTTTCCTTTGTTGCGCATCAGTGCAAACAATCATGTGGGGTTATCAAATTGACGACCAATGCCACATGAAACTTCATAGCAAAAATTTCTAGCATATTGTATGAACTAAGTATCATTTTTGGACACATTTTATATTTTGTACATCTTTTTGACATTCTGAGGCTGGCTTATATTAGTAATTTGGGTTTCCTTAAAAAAGAAGAAAATTAAGGATAAAAGGAAGAAAAGATTAACTTTACCGGTATTTAGCCAGGCATTAACTCTTTCGAGGGAAAATACTCTGGTTTCTTTAGTGCTGCCGTAGTTCCAAACAGGACTTTGAGCATAACTTTGAAGTTTGTCTAGCGACCAGAAATGACCGCATTCATCGCGATCACACTTGAATTTACCATGGCGAATGCAAACATCTGTTTCTCCATAGCAAACAGAACACTTCACCTTAAGCGTAGCAGTAATGTTCTTGTAAATGACCGGCTCCTCCTCTTTAACTTTTTGTATGCAGTCCTTCAAGACATTCTTGACATAACTGACAAACGAGCTGAGAGGTCGCGGATTACACGTAGATTGTGGAACAACACCTACTTTGATCATTCCAGGAATTTTCACGAGATAAACATCGAATCGGCCTTCTTTGCGACTATATGAAAGGAGGGTGTAGTTGCAGTAAAGTCGAGGCGTACAGCTTAACAAGTCCTCTCTACACATGTTGAGGACGTTTGTCTGAAATCTCGTGTAAAGTCCAATTGGAACGTGCAAGCAGCTGAATCCGATAAAAACTGAGGAAATGGTGCTGTTTGACAACTTCTCTTGTACGCCTACTCCTTCTTCCATAAGGGGAGCCACGGAAGGAACAATAAAGGCTGCCTTTCCCTCATGGTTCCATGAGCAAATTAAACTGAACTGTTTCATCAAATCCTCTAGAAGCTTTCCGTCAACTCTTTTCCGAAAATACTCTTGCATTAAAATACCCTTCTTCAACAGCTTATAGAATACGGCATCTCTTGGGTTTTTCTCTTGTGGAACAGTGATGACTGCCGTGAAAAGGTTCATCAGCCAAGGTGGGTTAAGTACAACGACTGGAGATTCAGGATGTTGGACAATGACACCTTGGTGATGCAGGAATGTGATGGAGGCACCCACGTCTTTCACCATGCAGGATTGGGCTGCTGTACGGGCATCTTCGACAGGAATGTACTTCAAACCTTCAACTTCCATCTTGTGGCTAAGTGCTTGCTCGAACTCCAACCATCGAACTGGCATTGGGCGCTGCTTCTTCAGTATGGCAGTACACAGACTATAAAGCTTTCTGCGAAGTCTTCTAATCTCATCGCCAGCTCTATCAGGCAACGTGTTATCGATGACGAAGACGTCGGGGAATACGTTCGTGAATGCTTTCTCGGTTAAGACATCTTGTATTCTCTCCTTAACCTCGGTAATATCTCTCTTGAATTCATCGCTGTGGGTCAGAGCAATTACTACTGGAGGGAGTTTGAATTCTGGGAATTCGCCTGAAAACATATCAGTCTCGAAATCTTTTAATCTTGCCAAGACCGTTAACCAAGACAAAAAATAATCCAGGTTGGTTGGAAGCAGAGGATTATTCAAATTACGCTCGACATCCATCGACTGAAACTTGAATCGAGGCTGAGCGGGTTCTTCGAGGGGAGAATTAAGATCAAGGACCAACAAGTATGGACAATGCGTTTTTAAAAAGCAGAAATGCGTGTCGTAGAAAACGCTTTGTCCCGCCAGGTCATGAATAAAGACTTTAACAGCTGGGGATTCATGGCTTTTGTCAGTTTTTGTGAACACTTCTATTTTCCTGATCATTTGTGGTGAGAGTGATTTTACAGTTGATTCGCCAATCGAGGAACCATTTTTTTCTGCAACAAAATCATGTTTTGTTTGAAAGTCAGGTTGGCTTTGTTTGTGCGGCTCCTTCTCACTTTCCAAATTCTGCCGCCTTTAGGTCAGCAGCTGCGCGGTGTTTTCCACAAGGTGCTTTTCTGCTTCACCGGCACTGATAAAAAATTGCCTTATTTCTTTTTTCTTCCACGGCTCCTCTGCGTTTTCATCTGTGAGTTCTACAACGTCTACTTCAATCCCGTTGGTGCTTGGTTCCTGACTATCGAAAGGCAGCCCCAAAAGGTGCTTTTTTAAAGACGTTTTACCAGCTCTATCTTGACCAACGATCAAAATAGGTATTCGGGTATTTCTGGCTTCTCCAGCTTCAAGAGCTCGAAAATATGCTTCATTGTAGATGACGTTGTTACCTGAAAAGTTACATAAAATTCTATGATCACTTATTGCGTTCTAATGCGCTCGAGCACAAAAAATTTTAACAGATCATCATTTCTATAAGTTCTGTAGAACGTTCTAAAATACCACTCCAACATGTCACTTAAAAACAATGTCATTCGTTCAGGGCATCCAGATTTACGAATACCATTGATTTGCATTTACTATACCTGTTTACAGCATATTTATGCGATTGTGCTGCGCAAAATACTACTTGATAAGGCTCTTTTTATCTTAATCAAAGAAGTTATGCATGTGTTTCATGTTAAAGCAAACATGAAGTGAAAATTATGCCTGTTTTATTTAAAAGAAATCTTGAAGGGATGAGTAATAATGATATTTACGGCACTACCACAGAGCACCTCATCTATAATATAATTAGATTTGCTCCATTCACATATAGTGTATATATCTCTAACGTTACTCGGTGACGAAACATTTTGACTGACTGGGGAAACTGTACATATTCGAAACTATTTTACATAACTGTTTGAACGTTGGATGTAAACGCATCTTACAGCATTGAGAATTACAACACTAAAACCACCACTGCTAAGAAAATAATCGTATCACTTCTCAGACATCTCTCTTAAAACAAGATGATGTCTCGAACCACACTAAAGTGTTATGAAACGCATATTCCATGAACTTGGTTGTCTGCAATTTATGTCATTATGAACTAGATGGAATTTATCAAACGTCAACGTAGTCTATTGTGAAAATAGCTGCTATAAATAGGTAGACGATCGTATCACGAAAGTTGTAATGTTTGTTTGAGTTTTGTCTAGTTTTGGACATGTAAAGTTGTTATCTTATCCTTGTAACTAGCACCGTAATTGGTCCTCTCGAAAATGTCAGTTACCGATCTGGCTTAAAAGGTTTTTGTTTCTGTTATCGAAGTAAGGTCAAGGTACAAGTTGGCATTGCTAAATCTTTGCTCTGGTTTGTGTTAGTCCAGCCTATATTGATTGAATACTTTGCTGAATTCCAGATATGATGTAATTCCTATTCAGATCAGATTTGAGCTCGAAATACGATGTGAAACTGTGAAATAACATAACTGAGATAAGAACTAGTACATTCTGATTTTACTATTTTAATTTTACAAAGAACTATATACATTTAGTACTGAAAAATCTTTTTCAAACATCCTTGTTAACTAGAAATACATGTACGCAACAAACCCTTGTCCACCCTTCCAATACATCTCTCGAGAATTCAAGTAACATTGATAATTTTTCAAAGTTGTCAAAAAGACAAATCGTTCTTATTATAACTGGAAGAGATAATACAATAAAGAAAACACAATATTTGGCCACAAATATTAACAACCCAAACTGGAAATTATTTTACATTTAAACTAATTGTCGTCATATTTACGTTTAAAATTTCTATTCTGTTTTATTAAAACAAAACGTTTCCTGAGAATAACCTTTAACGGTTTAATAAATAATAAGTACAGGCTATTCTCAACAGCATACGAAAACTTGTACTTACACTGTAGTTTACAAGTATTTGACTACACTAAGCATTAAACAATGCTCGGGCGAACGACCGTTTTCAAAACTCATGATACTGAAAACGAGACTAAGATTCCCTTTAACGCAGGACAATCTTGAGGCACTTATGTTGATTGCTGTGGAAAAGAATATTGCACTGCAGCTTAAGAACGACAAAGAACGCATCATCGACAAGTTTGCTCTAACGTCGAAGGAACTTAGCTCTTTATTTTTACTGCAGACCGCTAAAGACTACAATAGGTCACAAAGAGCGGAAGAAAGTTGCTCAAATAAATACGTTTGATTATTCGTTAATTTAGTGTGTCATGCACTTGTGCTTATTTTAACATTTAAAAGAAGTGGGTATAGTCGAGATATACACGACATTTAGGTCCTTATTATTAATTTTTTCTTAGGGGCCCAAGTTTTCCTCCTGTCCGAAGGGCAAAATGTTGTCAGTCCGCCCCTGGGCAAGCGCAAAGACTATTCTATCGCAAATCGGTTATTCTTTTTCCACTATGTATATTAATTCAAATAACTAATCAGTACTCATGCATAAACTTTTGCAAACTTTGCTCTTCAAAGGCTATCAGTCTTCAAATAAATAGTCATCAGTTGGTTTTACGTTTGTCTATCAACAAGACGAGATTGACTTCATATCTAGGTCAACGTTTTCAGGACATTGATGGCCAGAAATGCCACCAATCGAAAAAGAACCGTTTGAGACTTCTGCCCTTAAAGCCTTAATGGGACTTCTGCCCTTAAAATAGGCCATAATGTGAAGGTTGTGGGGTGCAAGCCTCTGGATGACCACTTTGCCTCCTGTTGCCTTTATGAGGGCCTGGTGAAAAGCACAGACTGCTTATGCTGCATCAGCACTTTAATTTATTTATTTCATATTACTGAGAATAGTAACCCCATATTAGAATGGAAAATACTTGATAAACAATTAAAGGTCGAAATTGAAAAATATCAAATATAAAAAATCTTTGATGCATCAGAATAAATTACAATTGACATTAATTACCTGCACCATGCTGCGTAAGATAGTCAATCAACCGGGGATATCCACACGTTGACGCAATATCAAGTGGAGTAGTACCATAGTTACTTGTTGATGTGAAGTCACTGCCTTTGTTGATGAGTAACTTTACAGTATCTAGATGACCCCTCCAACAGGCCATGTGAATAGACAAGTAACCATCCTTGTCTCTACAGTTAATTTCAGCTCCACGTTCGATTAAGTATTCGGCAACTAAGGTATGTCCATCCAAACAAGCACAATGTAAAGCAGTTCCCTCAGTCCATCCACGCTCTTCAATGTCTGCGCCATTCTCCACTGCAGCTTTAACGCCATCCAAATCTCCTTTCTCTGCTGCATCCCAAACAGACATTTTCCTATTCAAAACATACGCATTCAAATTTTGAAAAAATGGAGCCCCATCTCTGCTCCCCCCTTACCCCCCTCAACGGGATAGGGGTTTCACGGGAGCAGAGTCTCTGCAGAGTCCCCCGCACCGGTCCACCCGCACGGGGATTCCAACATTATGATAAATTCTACAAAGTTTTTTCTATGTACAAGACTCCATACTCCTTCAATGTGGGAGCTCCATTTTTTATTTCTATAAAGAAATATAAAGAAATAACCTTACACACTCGATAAATATCACAATTTTATCTTATTCATGAACTAAAGGTCTTACGAGTATTTTCTTAGTTATTACTATACTTTGTTTTTATATTTTAACTTTTAATTTTCTACTGAGCATGTACGAGAAGACGTCCCACACTCTTTTCAGACTGCAGTTTCCTTGTACTAAATTTCAACTACATTCCGTCAAGTAACCATTTTATATGAGTTACTACTAAATTGTATACTTCAAACAACTCCCTGTTCCACTATCGACATCAGTCGCCCGTCTGCAAACGTCTGCAAACAAGGTCAGCTACCTTTATTTTTATATCTTAGACAATGAATGTGCAATTATAGTCAACATCAACGTGCCGTGTACGAAGTTAATAGTTTATTTTAGTTGCCACGATCAACTTCCAATTGTTCGACAATATTGTTCGACAAGAGAGTGGTTTGTATTCTGTTGTAAACAGTTCCCGTGTAGTAGAAAAGTTCATCACTCTTCTGCCTCATAATGAACTAAATCATTTGGCTCGCACAGTTCACTCTTTCACAGTTCAGTGCACATTAACACTTCAAATAATGGTTTTGGAAAGGGCATCTTCTCATCTTACACTACATTCTTTTTCGCACTTATTGCAAACAGGCGCGTAGCCAGCTCGATAATTGGGGTGAGGGGGGACTTTATCATATATTCGTGTTCTGCATTATTCATTTCCTATGAAATCGATTGTTTTTACAGTCTGTGAACACGAATATATGAATAAAGTCCCCCCAATTATCGAGCTGGCTACACGCCTGATTTGAAAAAAAAACAAAAAAACATTTAATTGTTGTTGTTTTAAATGCGAAGTGTTAGAATGTTAGAATGCCATGTAGATGAAATGAAAAATGGTAGAATATGTCTTAAGTACAAAAATAGTAATAAAATTATTCTTCGACTTTGGTCATATTGTAACAAAGCCTGGGAGTGGCTGAATGAACCCTTCTGGTCCTTGTGACAAAGTAGAGTGCAGTGATGATGTCGATATTAAGGGAAAGTGAATTTTTAAGTGATGATATCATACATTTTAAGACACATCCAGAAACTATTGGAAAACATTCAGTTTTTGGGCCTTCTCTGGGATTTACCCATTTCGCTCTCCAATTTGGGAGGCAGGACATGACGTCTTCCCCCTCTTACGATATATTTGCGCAGCAGTCAAACTGTGCAAAAGTGGAATTGCCAGATCTTCTTCATTGTTGTAAGTTGACTTGAAATTTGGTTGACACTAAGAAATTGGGGTCAGTTATACAAAGCCCACATACCATATCCATCAGATAAAACCTTACTAGTGAACACAGCCATTCACTCTTTCACAATCCAATTCAGATTTTACGGACCGAAAATTCCCCATAAGTTGATAAGACGCATTTCGATGGATAAAAAATTTTAAAAAATTTAGCTTTTGTGATGCAAAGCACGGATAGTGCTTTTTACTCGTTAGGACATATCCAAGGAACAGTCATCTTGGGGAAGTTGGCAGGGAGGCTACAGGCCCTATGTTGGGAAAGGTATACCCTCTCCCATCTGGGAAAAATTCATAATTCGTAGAAGAAGATCTTAGGAAAAGATTCAAAGGATTTAGAAGTAGTGCAGACTGCAGAGAGATATTTTACAAAAATTTGTTACAAAAAATACTTATAATCGTTTTCCAATCATCATAGGCCGCGGAAGCACCTCAAAAGTGGGGAACACTGACAAAAGAGGGCACTTTTCTGATTTAATTCTAGAAAATTGAGTAAAACATCGTTACTACTAGGAAACTGTTTTATAAATGGCCATATAAATTTCTCGGATTTGATAAATCTCTTTTTAACTAATCTACATAACTTTGAACTGATATATGTCATTTTAAATTTTAATTATTTACTCATTTTAACCGACGAAGACCTAAGCTGTTTGTTCAAACATCTTCTAAAGTTTTTAACGTGTTTTTAACGTTTTACCTAGCCAGGGTCAATCATTAAAACTTTTAAAATATGCGCAATCCTGGCTTCAATTTCAACATTTTCCGATTATTTAGCTTTATTTGATCCTAACCTAATAACCTCACACCAATGCCTGGTTGCCTTAAACTCTTACCATGCAAGCACTCATTATTTTTGAACTCAAACTGTAATTGTTGTTGAGAAAGATCTCACCAGCTTTATTCACCAATTTACTCCCCTGCTTGCGCTTGTGCCTATTTCGTTCGCCACTCATACGCTAAAACTTGGGCCGCCCTTTAAAAATGTGACTGCACAAAATGTTGATTAGGTCGTCATAAAGTCTATCGAGACAATCCAAATCATTGATGAAACAGTGGTGGTGCCAGGAATTCCCCCACGCAGGTACTAACGTCCCGACAGGGGTGCTACACTAGAGGAGCCAGGACCACGCCTCCTTTATAATTTCCTTTTGTGAAGGTAGAAAACTTGTTGTTCTTCGCAAGAATAGTCGCAACAACCGACTTGAAACAGTTCACTTTTACATTTGACATAAAGAGGGAGTATACATGTATTGTCTTTCTTGGTTAAATCAACAACAAGTGCTCATAGTTGTACAATGTATAAATGTGCTATCATCAGTCAAAATTTCCCGAAGAATAGTTAATTTTAACTCGAGAGAGGCTGTAGCCCCCCTTTGCCGTCACCCCTTCGCAAAAAGATTAGCAAACCTTCTTGAAGCATCTCACTCAAATTAGGAAATGTATAAACCTGTGGAATTGACCCTGTCACTCTGTTTGGAAGAGTTTGTTTTGAACTATTGTCTTCTGTGACAATAAATACAGCGGTTGTAACCGATTAGGCTGTGTTATCTTATGCCAGGTTGCCGGGTTGATAATTCCTGTCGCATAAAAGAGGCATTCTAAGGGCCTGTTTACACGAAACCGGGTGGGTCGTCAAGCCGAATCAGGTCGTCAACCAGGGTTAACCCGCGTACCAATAAACTTCTGTCAATGTTTACATGATAGCCGGGTCTACCTGCTTTGCCACGTAACCCGATTGAAGACCTGGGTTGACCCAGATTGGCGTAGGCGTGAAGGTATGAAATTTTATTTGAATGTCTATGTAAACACGAGTTGAATTGAGCGGGTTTCGAGTAAAGTGGTGGTACATGTAACAACCTGGGTTCATTCTCTTACCCAGAATGCAAGATCGCTAATCCTGTTCAGCCACTTGATCGCCCCATCTTGGGTAAACCAGACCCGGGTGGCTGGCAACCCTGGCCAGTGTAAACATAATTTATTAACAATCCGAGTTGGCGTCCTGACCGGGGTTGGCGGCTAACGAGGGTTCGTATAAATACGCCCTATTTTAGATCTCTCAGTATAAGTGATTTATAACAAGCGGAACGGGTCCGTTGTCACTCTGCCGACAAGCAGTAAAAAACACTTGTACGTTTCAAAACAAAGGTAGGGCTTGAGTCACCACAGGAACGTATGACTCAACTTTAATTTTGATTATTCTTTTCCCTCGAGAAATCCATAAAAGTACAAATTTGTGTTAATTTGGATTTGTTTGTGCATCATCATTGAGCACAACATTTGCAGGGTTGCTTATAAATAATTGAATACCTTGTTTTTAATTAGATGATTATAAGCATTGAAATTTAGGATGATATGGTCATGTCATCTCGACGCCGAATTTGACCCGCTTCAAATTACGCCGTGATCAGATAAAGTGGTTCTTCACAGAAAACCTGACCTGAGGTAGTAGAACTACATGACAGAGCCTTTGTCAATTGGCTTTGCTTTTGTTCTTTGTATGGTATACACATTAAAAGAACACTAATATACTGCTGACAATAGAGTCATGTCTGCTTGAGCAACCCTTTGTTTTAGTTTGTATTACAACCAGAATACTGTCAGGCATCGAATTGACGTACTTCCTGAGCCCGCTTCTCAGTTTGCGATTTGTTGTTCCAGATTTGCTTAATCTTCGTGAGTACATCGGAAAGAAACCTGATGTCCGGACGTGCATGTTTTACGGCCCACCGTATGTTGCCCAAAGCATCTGAGGTAAAAAAATTGTGTTTTGTGGCTGTGTTAGGTGAGATGCATGTTGTTGGAAAACGGCAAAGGATAGTCAAACTTAAAACATGTGTCTGTTAATGCACACTGCCATATAAAATGACATCGTTTACGCATTACGATGAAGTAAGTCGCTTTACGATGAAGTATTTACGCTTACGAGAAGTAAGGGGACAGACAAACTTTCATATTTCTGCGAATAACGCGCTTGAACACGAAGCTATGATAACAATGAATTAGACGTACAGAAATGACCATGATTTGGACAAACACCGAGACCCTCAACTTCTTTTCCTTGTAGACCATACGATAAGCGTTAAAACAGTATCTCTGCTCTTTCATTGTTCCTCCTTTGCTAAAGACGTGGGTACGAAGCTAATTTGGTAAGTTACCAAATACCCTACGGTACTGAATGGCTGCCTAGCCGCATTAAGGTTGTTTTACTAGTCCGTGAGGTTGCCCACCAAGTACAAATCTTCTGTGACAAGTGACACTGTCTTAAAGTTATTTGATTTAGAGAGGAATCAAGAACCAAATCTCATTCAGTTAACCAGGGTCTGTTCTATTTCTCAGTCATTGGTAGGGAATGCAACCAGATGATAATCACAATCGTAATACATGTATGATATATGTGTTTAAGTGCCCCAGCACTGAACACGAAACTAAGCCATTTATAATATGTAATTTAAGAAATAATCTTGATATGACTTTATGTTTAAAACGCTTCATCGAATCGCAAACATCATTAGAGCGGGTAAAACTACATATAGAGTGAGTATAAAGTTAGTTTGAGATGGATTAAGTCAATGAAAGATGCATGCTAGATCTGCCAAGCTTGAGCTGGCGACAGTCGACTGTGACGATTGATGACAAGCGATATGTTCGCAAATATTTCTACTTGAAGAAATTTCTTTGGACACTGGCTGTACCCTCTCGAAATCAGCCATCGTCGATTAGGAACCTTGAACCAAAAAATCCAGAGAAAGATGTAACGCTTGCTACATTTCTTTAAAGGTGAAATCCAATTTTGACCTTCCCAAGTTTAAAATCAAAGAGTTGGAATGTTCGCAAAGCGTCGAGTGAACCAATAAAATAGAGAAATCGCACTCCCTCGTTAGCGTTGACTCCTACCCATTGAAAGATGACAAGAAAGTCTCTTACATTGACTTTATCCGCGTTAGACTAGCTTCATATTCATTGTATATTATAATTTTATCCAGTATGATGTTGCGCGACGAGAAGAAACCGTAGTCCTATTATAATTGTTATACTCCATGTTAAATAGCGTACATTACAGTAGCTCATTCATATCGTATTGGAATGTCTTTGAACATTAGAAGAGCTCGACCGAATCTCTGTTTTAAATTCAGCATCGAGATGAGATGACCTTAACCTACCAAAACGCAAACCATGTAATCAATTTGCGAAAAACAAGGTGTCCAATAACTTGACCACGATCCTGTCAATTTATCGCTTGTACTTGTAGTTCATCGTTTGTGTAATGACCAATGAATACTTTCTCTGTAGCAAGTCTTCCTTTCCGACGGTACAGTCGCAGAGCTTCGGGATGGCGTTTACCACGCTCTGTGTGGCCACGGTTTAGTTAAGCCACTTTGGGGCCTAGTTTCAACCACCCGCATAACGACATAAGGACATTAACATAACGAAAGAAAGAAAACAGTAGTTTTTTTTCTTATTTCGTGATTTCCTTGTTATTTCGACACTTTGTTGACTTGATCGCGAATTGGGGAGACTGAGTTTGTTTTGATTTCGCGTGACCCAGTCCTTACGTCGCTTTGTGTGAAGCAGAGTTGACTTCACCTATCTTTAGTAAGTTCTTGGGTTTGCGTTTGATAGGCTATGTTTGAGGTTATCGCTTACTGGAAGGTATATATTGTTGACTTTCTTACCTGAAGGCGAATGAAGTCTATAGCAGTCGTCTGAGTGATATACCGTGATTTCCAACGAAAGTAACTATTACAAGCAACACCTTCACCATATGTAACCGCAGACTTTTGATCTTCTAATTTGATTCCGGATTTACTTCATTAATCAAAGTTGACCAATGGTGTGATGCCACTTCATTCTCTACTTTAATTTCACTATGGGAAGAAATACACACCAAATTTGTTTATCCTTGTATGTCGTCAAGGAAATATTTCCCCTCTACTGCCACTGCCCAGATGGCTAATCTGTTTTCGTTACCTGCTTAATATTATGTATCGATGACCTAGCAAGAAGAGGAGACATGATCCTGGTCCAGTGGTTGGCTCATTCTCACATCATGGGGTCGATGGGGAATGTACTGGGATCAAATAGAGCGAGCAACAATTTTTGAATTTTTTCGATCAGTTGTTCTTTTTCTCTCTTCTTCTTAGTTGCTTTTTACTTCAGCATATTTTTACTACTTATGGATTAGGATTAGCGTTAGGACCAGGGGGGTTATGGTGCTTCTACAGCGTACGCGAACGCAGCGAGTGTCAAAATTTAATTGAACAAATGACACAAATCATATAGAAACATGATCTGTTTTTCAGATTCTTACCCACTCAACGAACTGAAGAGAGACCAATCAGAAAAGAGAAACAGGATTAAGGCAATCCCACGAGTTGCCAGTACAGATTAATTAATTACAATAAGTCTCCGTCCACAAGTACACGTTTTCAAATGAACGCTTCTTTTTTAAACTGTTTCATTTGTCATCCCGGCCACACGTAAATGCAGCAACGATTGGAAAACGTTACTGCCTGTTTATTGAGCATGCGTAGTAGGCTAGCTCCACTCACGCTGTGATGTCATTGTCGTTTTCGAAACACTCAGTTTTTGCTACCGGAAACGCCGTTATCGTGTGGAAGAGAAGCCAAAGCGCAGAGAAAAGTGTACGTTTTCATTCGAATCAAGTTCGTGTCGCTAGCGTCCTGTGTAGATGCGGCTGTTGGTAAAAGCCGCTTGCTGCAGTCATAAATTAGGATATTGTGTTGTTTTTAAGCAGGTACCCGAGAAGCTACTGCTATCAGGACTTATCCAATCCACTTGTTCGCTTGGCCTGAATTTTGCGTCCTAATTAACAGAACTGTAGATGTTGACTTTGGGTGTATTTACCCGATTGGATTGTTGTATATGATTGTTTGATGTATTCTGTTGACTCATTGGTACGGTGGCCGGTCAATCAGGCTTAAGTTCTACTCTTTATCCGTGCGAACATGTAGTTTCTCCTGGCTTCTGTGAGGAAATGGATCTTCGCGTTGGTAATATGACACTGTCACTTCGACATTAAAATGTGCATCTCTTATTTGTAAACGCAGCTTTTTTCTATGAAGTGACATTCTTTCACCGGAAAAGCACGCATCTTCGCAAGAAATAACCGTCTTCCTCTAAGACATAGACGTCTTTTCTGTAGTAATGTGCATCTTTTTCGTGGAAAAAGACATTCTACATCCCTGTGTCCTGGCCTCGCAGAATTTTCATTACAGTGTCGCGTCGATTAAGTGCCTGCCCCAATTTAGCACCGCCCGAATTACGAGTCGCATATGAGACAAGGACACAGAATAAAGAATTAACCAGAAGTCTCACTCAGTGTCGGCACCTCTGATGTACATGTTTTCGCGCATGTTGTCTCGCGCACACAGGAAGTCGAACGGCCGCCATGTTCTTGGAGGGTATAACTGAGTCATTTTCAGAAGGAAACAATATGGAGTAGTTCAGTTTGAAGGGATCTGGCTAAATTTTGGACGTCGGATGGCGATTCTACGACCGAGGCTGGTTAAAGCAAAGGTAATCTGACTGTTTTTGTTAAAAATTCCGAATACTACGCTAAAACTGATCACAATTAGGCAGTTTAACAATCCTTGTCTCTCGGTGATTCACCACAATTAATAGTCCGTCCAGTAATCTGACATTTATTGAAATAATTTGAACTACATTTTTACAGTCACACTTAAATTTCTATTGACCAGTACAGTTTTTAAAAGTTACCTAACAGCCGTTGTTATATGTGTTAAATGTTTGACTTGAAACGATTGAAACTCGCTGGATATGTGCATACACTGCATTACATTATTACGAGCTAGGAAATATTTGAAGCTACAGTAAATCAATTAAACAACATCTATCTCTAAAACTATGTATTCCTTTCAGTAAAGATTTAATCATCTTTTAATATCTTAAAAGAGTTTCGGAGGAAGTAGCCAACCTCACAATTAATAGTTACAGTGTATTTATGCCAGTGAAGTTTGATAATGTGCATACGGTACGTAGACTTTGGCTTACACAGTTTCAATGCAGACTTTATGCATATGTATTTGTTTGTAATGCTTGGAAAGGCCTAAACTTTAATCGTCAACAGCATACAGTGCATAATTTAAGTCAAATAATTTGGTCAAATGAGGTGAAAGTCTACATGTATAGTATGTAAATAACAAACTATAATGGCAGTTGCAATTTATATATGGATAATTCCATGTAACTTACATTTAAATGGCAATGGAGATGTTACAATCCTTTGTTATTTTTAAGAAAATTTGAGTAACGTTTTAGCAACTGAAAAGCAATAATGTCACCGGATTTGTTTCTGTCCCCTCCAATGTAACATCAGCCATAAAATTACCCAAATGTGACATGTTTTACATGTTATTATGTACAATACTATAAATCATGGTTATAAATCTTTAGCTTACCTCAGGCTTCTTGGTCTAGTTTGGTATCTTATGCAGCCTTCTGTATTGTAGCTTATGGAAGCCACATGTGTTTTTACTTCAACCTATGCAAGCTGTGGGCCACCTGCCACCATACTAGGCTACTGCTTACTATATATATATATATATATATATATATATATACATTTCCCAGATGGCTAGGCCTTGCGTGGAGCTGGTCTAGAATGGAGAAGTAAGACAACTCCTTCCCTCCACTAGTCTGAAGGTTCACCTTGGGCAAGTGATAGCACCCTCAAGCCTCCCAGTCCTAGGATTACAGGAAGGGTAGATGGGGCTCTTAGGCCGTGGTGAAGGCAATCCATCTAGGAGAAGGTGAACTCTGAAATAAAACCAGGAGGGAGGGACCCTAAGGCAACGGTCGGGGAGGATTGTTGCAAACCGTCCGCTGGCATCCCCTATCCGGAGAGGTTCAACTCCGAGATACTAATACCTGCGGCTGATGTAGTTTCCAGTCATCTTGCTTTTGCTTGTCACTGGACTAAGGCTATTGATGCTTAGAGGATGATATGAGTGTAACACAAGCGCATATCATCATATTCTTTCTTTTCATCATCTTATATGCAGATATCTCTTTTTCTTTGAATTTTTTCCATCTAATACGTTTTCTCTGTTAATTGTTATCACACACCATATTTTCTCTCAAGTCCTGCGGCGATGGAGGAGTGGCGACGTGCGCAGACTTGAACAGTTGGGAGTGCATAGTCACAAATCCGCACGTAGGCGACACAAGGCTTATCTTAACATCGCTGAGTAGTTTTCTGAACAGGAACTGTCTTCGGTGGAGCTTTGTGTGTCTAAGCAGCCCTATTTAGGGAGAACGCTGCTTACCCAGATTTGGGAAGGGTCTAGAAAAGGTCACCTAAACATCGTCTGTTCACATTCTAAACTGGTCAGCAACCTGCGGTTGACAGTCGTTCTTTGTAGCAGGAAAAACAAGAATACGTATTTAGAGAAAAAACAAAAGTTTACTTTTGGTTCGTGGAATGTTCGAACTTTGCTCGATCGAGAGAACTCAGGTAATCCTGAGCGTAGAACTGCCATTGTCACCAGAGAGTTATCCAGATACAACATTGACATTGCTGCCCTTTCTGAAACCTGTCTGAGCGATGAAGACCAGTTAACAGAGGTGGGGGCCGGTTATTCCATCTACTGGATAGGTAAACCTAAGGGAGAGAAGCGAGAAGGAGGACTAGGTTTTGCTATTCGCAGTTCACTCACTAGCCGGATTGATCAGCCTCATGGCATAAGTGATAGGATTATGGTCCTCCGTGTACCTCTCTGAAACAGCCGCTCAGCATCCATTGTGTCTGTATATGCTCCAACCCTTGATAGTTGTCAGGAATCCATAATAGCCTTTTATCAAGACCTCAGGAAGGTCATAACATCAATTCCGAAAGACGATAAGTTGCTTATTCTTGGTGACTTTAATGCACGTATTGGGAGCGATCATCAGGCTTGGGACTCACTAGGAAAGCATGGTTTAGGTAAAATGAACAGCAATGGGCTAATTCTTTTGCAACTCTGTACAGAATTTGACCTGATTGTTGGTAACACCTTCTTTCAGCAGAAAGATGTCCATAAGGTGACTTGGATTCATCCTAGATCAAAGCATGGGCACATTTTGGATTACGCAATCACTCGCATGCAAGATATCCAGGATATGTGTTCTGTCCGTGTCATGCGAGGTGCAGAATGTGGCACTGACCACAAGTTGGTGCGGGTCAAAATGAAGTTTCGCATTAGGAGAAAAGTTAGACAAAATGGTGTCAAAGTGCCTAAGCGTATCGACGTCACAAAGCTGAAAAATCCTGATGTGTGTAAGAGTCTCTCTGAGGCTTATGATAGTGTTGAGTTTGATGGGACCTGGGAACAATTTAAAAGCACGGCATACAAAATTGCAGTTGATACCCTTGGTCTGAAAAAAAGAAGGCATAGAGATTGGTTTGACGATAATGATTCTGTTATTAACAAACTTCTTGAAACCAGACGTTCTCTTCATATGAAGCTTCTGAACTCTAAGGGCTCAGAACGTACAGCTGCCGAGAAGGCTTTCAAGGAAAATAAGTCTTTTCTCCAACGAGAGCTTCGGCAGATGAAAAACAGATGGTGGTCTGACATCTCTGCTGAGGTGCAAAATGCTTATGATCGTAAGGATACGAAAGAATTCTATAATCTGATCAGGCAGGTGTTTGGACCACAGGTGTCTTCCGTGGTCCCTATGAAGTCAAAGGATGGTTCTGAACTGATAAGGGATGCTGAGGACATCATGTTGCGTTGGACTGAACACTTCAGAGATCTGTTTCATAATCCATCGACTATCGATGTCACTGTTATCAATGGCCTCCCACAGCATGACATCATTGGTGAAATGATGAATCCACCTACTCTTGATGAGATAAAGTCAGCCATCAAGGAAGTCAATACAGGCAAGGCACCTGGTCTTGATGGCATTCCGATTGAATTGTTGCGTCACGGGGGTGAGAAAATCACGGCTGACATTCATAAACTGATATTAGGTGTTTGGGCAGGTAACCCTGTCCCAAAGGACTGGGTTGATGCCATCTTGGTATCCCTCTTCAAGGAAAAGGGTCATAAATCTGTATGTGGAGACTACAGGGGCATTAGTTTGCTTGAGTCTGTGGGTAAGGTATTTGCAAGACTCTTGCTTAATCGCTTAACAACTTGGATTTCTCCTATTATATCTGAAAGCCAATCTGGGTTCAGGGCGGGACGTGGCACCAATGATATGATCTTCTCTGCTCGCCAACTCCAAGAGAAATGTATTGAGCATATGCTACCATTGATTCAGGTGTTCATTGACCTCACCAAGGCCTTCGACACAGTGAATCGAGGTGGTCTTTGGACAATCTTAGAGAGGCTTGGATGTCTTCATGAATTCGTTGACATGCTTAAGCAATTACATCTAAACATGAAAGCTCAGGTGAACTTTAACGGATCGCTTTCTGAGCCAATTCCAATTGATAATGGGGTCAAACAGGGAGATATTCTAGCACCCACCCTGTTTTCAATTTATTTTGCTGTTGCTATTGCATATCCCTTCCAGGATTGTGATATTGGTGTCTGTTTGCAGTTTCGAACCTCAGGAAAGTTATTCAATCTTAGTCGGCTTAGGTGTAAATCCAAGGTCTTTCAAAGTATGGTACGCGAGCTACTTTATGCCGATGATGTGGATCTAGTAGCGCACTCGGAGGAGGATATGCAATCTTTGATGGACCGATTTTCAAGCGCATGCTCTGCATTTGGGCTTACAATCAGCTTAAAAAAGACCAAGGTTATGTTCACCCCAGCTCCTGGACAACCTTACGTAGAGCCCAACATCACTGTGAATGGAACTAGGCTAGACGTTGTTGACACTTTTGTCTATCTTGGGTCAATGCTTTCATAAGATGGCTCTCTAGATGCTGAAATTCATCAGAGAATTAAAAAGGCAAGCAAAGCCTTTGGTAAACTTGAGAAAAGGATTTGGTTAGATCGAGGTATTACTCTTCGAACTAAGCTCAGTGTCTACGAAAGTTGTGTCCTTACTTCCCTGCTGTATTCCTCAGAAACCTGGACGACCTATCGCCGTCACATAAAAGTTCTTGAGAGATTCCATCAGCATTGCCTCCGACGAATCCTAGGAATCAATTGGGAGTCTTTAACTCCTGACACAATTGTGCTTGAGAGAGCTTATACCACAAGCATCGAAAAGCGTATCATCATGAATCAAATGCGTTGGGCGGGTCATCTGGTTAGAATGGAAGACTCTAGATTGCCTAAGCAGCTGTTTTATGGTGAGCTGACCAAAAACAAACGCCCTAGTCATAAGCCAAAAAAGAGGTTCAAAGACGTCATCAAAACAAATCTTACAGCGATCAATGTCGACATCTTCAACTGGGAATTGGAAGCTAAGAACAGACAGAATTGGTGTATGGCCATAAGGAATGGTTGTGAGGTTTTTGAACAGGGCAGAGTTGAAAAAGCTTAACTCAAACGCGCCATTCTCAAACAAGACACGAATTTCTTGCCTGTCAATTTTCAAGATGGTTTCACCTGTGGTACTTGTAATCGTTTGTTTCTTTCGAGGGCTGGGTTAGCCAGTCATCAAAGGGCGCATGAACGTAGGCAAGATCAATCCGATTACAATAATATCTTGCGTCCAAGACCTAAAAATACTACCTGTCCAATGTGCAGCAAGGTCTGTAAGTCTGCTGGCGGACTGAAAAGACATTTGAAAGTACATAATGATGCCCCATTCAGGGCTTGCACAAAATCCTTCGTTGACATGTCAAATCTGTCGAAGAGTCTGTAAATCAGAAGCTGGGCTTCTTAGTCATCTGCGTGCTCATGGCCGCGCAAGAGAGTCAAATAACGGTATTTAAAGAGATGGCCATCTTCTGACAAGAAGCGGCAATCACCATATACATTTCCCAGATATCAAATTATGTACAGCATTACTTTTTAATTATCAAATTATATGTTTCTTTTTATAGTTATAGAATTACAAGTGTTTAACTTTAAAGTATTTCTTACTTTTTTTATTTGCAGATACTAGCTCTCGATTTCCAAACTTTAAGGCATGGTATAGCCTCATTATAATGAAAAGCTTCAACAGAAATTCATCATGAAACGCAGAGCATTCTGGAAGAGTGAACCTTGGGAGCTGTGAGAATAAAAATTTACCAACTCCAACTTCATGAACAACAGAACAAAATTGCTTGTCTACACACAAACCTAACCCAAGTGCCTATGATATACTTCATGTTCACTTCGAATGGATCAAGCAGGAGCTTGCTGAAAGTGCCTCAGAACTGATTACTGTGTGCAAAAAATCTCCCAAAACAAAACATTGCCCATTTTATTGAAAGAGCACAAGGTCTTTGTCTGGCAATTGAGAACCAACATGTCCAAATTCTAGCATAATAGGTGTGTTCATTAAAGTACCCATTCAAATTGCACTTGGGCACCAAGTGTAAAGATTGCCTAAGGTTGTTTATTAACCCATTCAGGTGCAAGGGTGCATCAAGGCTCATCACTTAGGCGAATAAAATTGTCTGCCATTAGCCAGAATAAAACAGTAAAGTGTGCCCTTGCCCCTCAGTGGGTTAAACATGCTATGGTTTATTTCCACGTGTGGTTAAGACCATGCAAGTATTGCTGGCAACTACCTTTGACATTCTACTCTATAAAAATAAAATTGATTTTAAGAATGGTAGCTTTCTGTCATACAATAAGTACAGTAAAAAAGTAAGAAATTAAAAAGAACAAAAATAATAACAGGATTTGGTTTTTGAGAAGTCTACAATGTTTTATTAAAATTTACAATCCCTACCAGTAATTTCAATGTATGTTTATTTAACAGTGGGTGGCAATGATCCTTTAACAATGCTGTCCATTATTGAAATTCAGCAAAACTACTTATTCTGGTTTCCCAGTCTTTGCCATTGTATTATAATACAATTTAAATTTTAGAAATAATTTCTATTATAAATCTAACAACCATATTGCTCGTATAAATCATTTTTTGCCTTTATGAAGTGTCCCTAAAAGGCACTTCATGTTCTAAATGTTTCCTTCTACAGTTTGAATTCTCATCAGAAAGTACTCCTCTGTGTGCTTGTATCAGACTGGGTTAATCTGAATGACCTTGAAGTTGAAATAGGAATGTAAATAAACTATAAGCCATCAAAGAATAATCTGGCCAACACTACAATTTTCCATATGAAATCCAGCCTTGGCCTCCATATTGACTGGTACACTGTAAGTTTGAAACAGACACACTGAAACAGGACCTTCACCATCTGAGACCGTATCACTATATAAAGGAAAATGTTAAAAAAAACAGCCCATAAAAAACTTCATATTCTGAATTTTCCTAGTATCAATATTAAACAGGGTTCGTACGGATGAAAGATCACAAAATTCCAGGAGTTTTCCAGGGTAGCAACGCTACTTTTCCAGGATCCAACCCCTAGTTTTCTTCTTTGGCAAAAAGAGCAAGAATGTAATCTTCCTTATGACAACAGTACAACATCATTTTGTTGGTTTCAATGTAAGAATTAAGCAATAATGAACTTGCGACTCGATTCAATTTGGATTCGACAGAAAAGCAAGAACGAAAGATAAATCTATTTTGTGTATGAAAAAAGGAACTTTTGTGACTGTACGTATTGGCAACTCTGGATTATCCAAATTCAAATTCTTTACAAAATTCCAGGAGAATTACAAGAGTACCCAGAAAACAGCTGTTTTTCCAGGAGTTTTCCAGGGCCTTGGAAAGAACCGTATTAAGGGCTGAAAGCGACTGAGATGGCGGTGAACACAAGCCAAGTTTTACTCCAAAAAATCGTTTATACATTACCAAACTAATAAAAAAGTAATCGCTTACTTCCTCTTCAATAGATTCAGAAATGTAATGAAAATCGTCCTCCTACTTTTCCAAATACAGCAGTTTTAGTGAGCCAACTTTGGTTTTCGCCATATTGTTAGTAGTTGAAATGCACTGAGTATACCCTCCAAGAACATGGCGGATGCGGACATGCGCAGTTAAAAAAGTGTGACAAGTTTCCTCGCGAGTGAGACTTCTGGTTAATTCTTTATTCCGTGACAAGGATATTACACAGCACCGCCATCAAATAAGCGTTATTCATTCACAACAATGCGGCGTTTAATTGAAGCTTGAACATACTAAATTGTTCGAGGAGCCAAACTAAAAAACAAGTGCGGTAAAACTCAATCTAAACCATGCTCGGACATTTATTCTTTTGTTGTACAATGTGTTTAAGTTGTTAGCATTTGCCTGTTATCGTTTACAATTGTTATGATTTTTTAAAGAGCGTCGCCCACAAATAAACGCCCCCTCCCCCAAGTAAGCGCTTCATCCAAAAAATTATAAATTTATTGAGTGCCGCAGCGCTTCGTCGAGTAAATGCGGTATATATATAGTCGGGGGGATGGGTTAACATGTGTTTGTTTTCTTACCAGACATCGTACAACGATGCCACCCGGACGTATTGCTCGTTTGGCAAGCGAATGAAAGCTGGCAGGAATCGTGCCTAAGAGACAACATTACATACCCCAGGATCAACAATTGTTTTCGATAATGCTGTGATAATAAGTACCGTGTAAATGGGTCCTTACAAACATTAGGCTACAGGAGCAGATCTTCTTGCATCAACAAATGGAAGCAAAAGTAAATATTTACTTTGTCATGCAAATAGGCGTATTTAAAGTGATATATCTTCCAAATGAATGTATTAAATCGAACAATTGTGAAAAACCTTATCAGTTCGCGTGCTTGCTCTTTAAAAAAAATTAAAAACTACTGAGGGTTTAAATGCAATTCAAGAAATACCAAATGCACTTTTCCTTTTGGATACTGTCATCCAAACATGCGGGATGTGGCAGCACTTGAGAAAAGCGTCCCGCTGTAGCCAATTGGTACTTTACCCCGGAAAAAAATAACTTGCAAAGAAACACCAATTGAAAAACAAAACAAAACAAAACAAATCTCCTGCATCTAATACGAGCGAAGAAAAAAGCAGAGTTCAGTTCAGTTAAAAAAAAAAAAATATTGCCCAATTTGTTCAGGGAAAAAAAATTGCTATCCTAGTTCACCCGAGATGATCCCAAGAGGTCAAGCGGTTGGCCCCAAAGCGACCAGCGGCAATCATATCTTGTGAATAAGCCTGAGCTGAAGCAATCGTCGTTAAACGATCATTGAACGATACTTTCCGACAGATGCCAACGAACATACCTCACGTGAGGTAATTTCAGTCATTTTCAAAATGGTAGACTTCCTTGCAGAAAATAATCTTTGTGATGAAACGTTGTTAAAGTTAGTGAGGAGAGGAAATGCAGTCATCGCTGAACTTGTGCGATTGTGGGATTTCATTCTGCTTGAATTCCGTGTTGATAATAAAAGAGATCAGTTGAAATATAGTGATATTTTGACCGACTTGTCGTGCTTCCGTGGACCTGAATTCCACGAAACGAAATCGACTCTAAAGCGGTAGGTGCGACGAGTTAAAGTAGCCTGATAATGCAGTCGGATCTAACTGTTTCTAGAACGTACTGACAAGTTTTTTAGACGAAACTATCAACATTCTTCGGCCTTTTTATTGGATTTTGCAAAAATGACCATCAGTAACGTCTTGCATTTCACTTCTTGAACTTCAAGTATTTTCCTCACACTGTTGAATTTGTATTTGTCCACCAAGACGAGGCTGCAACGTTTTGAAAAAATTAGGCCAGTGTCTCCCTAGCGATATTGGATAAAAGTAAAGTGGCTTTCTGATTGCATAGTTCCCTTGTAGCTGTATCAAGCTTTTCAAATTTACAAAAAAATAAACCTTTTACGCATTAGTTGACAATTGCTTCCTAATTTTGCTCATTTAGAGACAACTTTTTACAAGTAAATTAAAATTTGATTCAAAAATGATGGGCGGGGGAATTCTACCAGGACACAGGAAGCTGATTGTAAACCTGATCATTGTTTGGGATGAGAGTAAGAAACATACATTATCCTGACAAAAAGCATCTTGAAATGTCAATATTCAAGTTAAAGAACACAAACAAATTGGTTATGGTAATATTTTGACTTTATTTGAAAGTTGTCTAATGTGAGGCACTTTTTTAGAGTGTGTTTTTCTGTTTAATTTCTTGAAATTGCTGGCTGTGAATAGTACAGGTATTTGAGGCACAGTAAGTTGCTTCTCAATATATTCTGATGTGGTCTTTCCAACCAGTATGAAACTGAGATGCAATGTGCTAAATCTGTCCAGTTTACAGTAAGAAGAATCAAGGTGCTTAGATGCCAAGGTGTACCAGGTGATAAGAAAAATACTGTAGCTTTGACAGCAATGGATGTAAATTATTTTATGATATTTTTATTGTTTCAGGAGATAATCTTTATTATGGAGAAAAATTACTAAAATCTGGGAAATATTAAAATTAATTAGACATCAGCTAAAGGATTTCTATTTACATTTTCATTGAGGAATCAGAGAACTCAGAGATTTCATGATTGGAACATACTATACATGTACAGTACATCAAAGCACCCTGACACATAGTGGTCAGTTGGATAGACATTAATCAGCATTCCCCCCTAGGTTTAAAAAGTATTCCCTACCTGAGGTAGACAAAAGGGGATTTTGGCCAAGTCAAAGGCACTTTCTTTCAGTCAAAAATACTTGAATGGCTGCATGCACTACCCTATATATACAAAAACAAAGTTGAAAATCATTGAGAAGCTGTCATCAGGACATAGCACCATACTAGGAGTTTATTTTGATTAACTTGTGGCATAGAGGTACACAAGGCACCACTGAGTTTGTATGGAATACAGTGATGAAATCATCACTGAAGACTGGCATGTTGACAATCTTAGTGCAATTTGTACTTCTTAGAATATTGTATACGAAAACAGTATCTCAACTTATCAAAAGAACAGTTTTTTGAGTAATTCAAATTAATTCCAAACATTTGTCCACCTGGGCAAAACTTCAACATTGATTAATCTCCAACCTATACTGCAGTTTTGACCAAAGTTGCTATGGCAATGCCAATCCTTACACTAATTCCTAACATGAATTTTAGTTTGAATCTTACATTGAATCTTTGAATCAAATCTAACATTGAATCTAGCACTTACATTTGAATGTAACATTGAATCTTACTCAGTTCTTATGCATCTTTTCCCATATTTTCATGCTTTACATGTTGCCTCATTATTTTGTTCTAAAATTTTCACATAGCTCATGGTGTATGTTATTGACCCATGGGAGTCTTAAACTGTAGTTTCACTCACTGTTGTGTACAATCCATGTGGAGTAGTTTTGTTGTTGTGGACGTTTTCTAGGCTATTTGGCACTTAGAAAAGTTTACAGAAGATTGTGCTAGGTGACCATAAATCAATGTAAATGTGTCCTCTTACGTGTACTCATTAATGTGATATTAATTTGACTCCTTTGTACATTATCTAAGATCTAATTTTCTTTTATTTGATTTTCTCCCATTTTGTTACTTCAGGAACTTCAAGAGCTTGATTGAAAATTGAGGGAAAACCATATTGAGAAGATTTTTCCTTGCATTTGAAAGCATTTACAAACATATCACTGACCTGAACAGGTACAGTAAGTATGCAAATTTTCAAACTTTAGTTTCCTTTTTATTTTCTAAACTAGTGGCAACAATTTTGCAATATTTTTTGTAGAAATCTTCAGACTCAGTTCATGTCAAAGCCATTGAACTTTTCTGTGATAATAATAAGAATATTTATCTTACACTCAATTTCTCACCTGCTGTATTTTGGAGTTCATGTGAAGTAGCAGCATTTTTGTAAAAGTATTCTAGCTATTTGATACTAAGGAAGATTGACAGAAGATTGCTGGGTGACCATTACTTAACATAAATGTGTGCTTATATGTATTAATGTGGTATGGTATGACTCCTTTTTGTACATTATCCAGAATCTAATTTTTTTTGATTTGTTTTTTCTCATCTTATAAATTCAAGAACTTCAAGAGGTTGATTCAGTATGGAGGGAAAACCATATTGACATATTGACATAATTTTTCTGTGCATTTAAAAGTGTTTGGAAATGCATCACCATCCTGAACAGGTGCAGTAAGTACATGTATACAAGTTTTCAAACTTTAATCCAGCAGTATTAGTGCGCTGGACAGCAATGTTAGTTATCTGGCTGGATACCAAATATTGTAGTTCCCTCTGTATTTCTTAGACCAGGAATGACAATTTTGCAATATTTGTAGAAATGTTCTGACTCAGTTCAGGTGAAAGCCATTAACCTTTTTTGTGATAAAGATAAAAATATTTATTTTACACAAGCAATTTTGAAACTTCATACATAAACTGAAGCCTGGATGAAACCTTGACTGAGTTCAGACTGAGATTGACTTTGTTACATACCTCTAAAGTAATCTTTGAGAATGTAACCAAAAAGGAATTTTTTAATCTCTGCTCATATTTCCTAATTAGAAAGCAACTCAGAGTTAACAATTAAGTAATTGCCAGTGATTATCAGGCCATAATTATCTGCTAGTACAGTGGCTGAAGTGTTAAAATTTTACCATCTTGGTAGGTTCAGTTCTTGTCCCTAAATCCTGTCACTATCCTGAACATGACAACACGCAAAAGTTTTGGTGCCCTGGAGACACAGACACTGTAAATAAACACAAATAATTGGATGAAAGGTACGGTATATCAACAAGCTTTTATTAGCAGTTCAAAGGTCCTTTAGGATGACTTTCAGATGCAAAAGCTGATGACAAATAAAATTTACTGGGTGGTAAGGCAGTACTGAAGTGAGAATGTTCTTTTGTGGAGACTGAGTCTGTGATGTAGGGATATTAAACTGTGTTTATGTTAAAAAAATACACTGCAGTTTAGTGTTTCCTCCTGGATTTACTATGTAAAAAGGTCACCCTCCCTAAGATGAACAAAAGATCATTCCAACCTAGTCATGGGGACATTTTCTAGTCAATGGCACCATTTTCAAGTCAAAGTCGCTGGAATGACCACGTACAACACCAGGGATGTAGCCATGCCAGGTGGGAACATCCCAATCCAGCACAAATTCTAAGTGCCTGGTACTGAGGGTAATTTTATCAATCTTGTGTGGCACATTTTTAGTGCAAACATAATGAAATATACAGGTTTGGTGAGGCAGACATCATTGTAATTTAATCTATCATTCATCAAGCTCAGAGAGGAAGAGTGAAATTAGTGTAAACAAGCAAAATTTTACAGGATTTGTATATGGCATTCCTCACCAAGACTTGTTGATAAGTAGTTAGTGTCTTAACTGCTGGAAAGACTAAATTTGATTCTGGATTTAGTGCAAAGGTGTACAGCCATTTGCCTAGAGAAGCAGAGTATTAGTAAGTTTAATTAAGTCTCTACTGAAAATGCTAGAAATTTCCTCTTATATTGACTTAGGGTGCCAATTTTACAAAAATGCCCAAGAAAGGACCTCATTCCCCACCTTTTTCCTGACATCATAATGAAAATTAAATCAGGATATTTTTAACCTGGCACTCATGTTTGGCTGGCTACATCTCTGCATACATGTAAAATTACTATAGTGGATCACTGATAAGCTGTTGATATGGCACAGCAGCCAGCTAGGAGTTTATTTTCTTATGAATAATTTAAGTCATAGTGGTAGACAAGCTTTGTCAAGGGCAGGAATAACATGTGGCTACTATGAAGTTGCTTTGGGGAAACATGCATGTGTAGATCTTCTGAGTGTAAGGTTGGTTTTAACAAAGAATTTTAATGCAACATATGTTCTACAAAATGCTGTGTGTAAAATGCTATCCTATTTGTGAATGATATTTATCAAAATTTGTTGTGGCTACATCACCTACATGTTACATTAAAAATTGTTGTATGGAGTAGTAGATATCATTGCTCATCAGTCATGATAACAACAAAGTAACCTGGTTATGTTTACCTGCTAAGTTGCTTAGTCATTCTTGATGCCATAGACAATGTTTGAAATGTGTGCAAATACTTTTATAGACTCACAAATGCTGTGTAGCAGCATCTCAGTGTCAAAAACCAAATGCCTTAACATTTTGGACATCCAGTGTGTGTCTCCAGACCAAAACCCAAAAGCTTTAGTTGAGTTAAGGGAAAGATTATTGTGATTGTAGTTAAGATTAAGGTTAGTGATTAGCTTGGATTAGGGTTTTTATTCTGGTTGAGGTAAGTTTTGTATTCCAGTGTTTCCCCTTGGCAACTTCAGAGTAGTGGCCTGCAGTCCCTGTCCTTAAAAGAGCTTGTGTACCATGGTGCCATAAATTAATGACAGTAACTTCTGGCAGACTACTGTGCCTGGCCAACAACTTGTGAACAATTTATAACAGTAGTTCTGCAAGTATCTGGTGAATCAAGGGCCATTGACTTGAAGACAGAATCCTTGACTAGATCAAAAAGGCCTTTTGTCTTCCTTATGCAGGATGCCCTATTCAAATGTTTGGTGAAATGCTGGTTTCTAGTGGAAATCATAGAACCCTAGACAAGTCATTCATCACCAGAGACACTGTAACACTGGTCATACTACAAAAATTAAACTGAGTATGACTTTTGTAGTGTCTTGGGATATTGATTGTGGTAACCATGCATATTGTAGAACTGTTAGGTCTTCACCATACAGGTAATGATGGACTAACTTATGTTTTTCTTCCAGGTTCATGGAAGAGCTAGGTGAAGGTATTTTTATTCAGCAAACATTAGAAACACTGTTGATTAATGCAGATGGCAAACAGTTGATGGTACAGTGTGTTCATTGCATTATTTTTGTTGTAATTATCATTGTTATATAATGATAGTCATCTTTACATTTACTGTTGTAATTGTCAGTACCAATGTCATAATCATCACCATCATCATCATCATCACCATCATTATCACCATCATCATCACCATCATCATCACCATCATTATCACCATCATCACTATCATCATCACTATCATCATCACTATCATCATCACCACAATCATCATCATCACAATCATCATTATCACTATCATCATTATCATCATCATCATCATCATCACCATCATCATCATCACAATCATCATCATCATCATCACCATCATTGTAATCATCATTAACTTGATTGTCATTATTGTCTTCACCATTACCTTAATTACCACCATCTTCATCATCATTATCGTTATGTCGGTAATCATCCGTATCATTTTCATCATTATCATCATTTTCATCATTATCATCATTTTCATTGACAGTGCCGTTGCCATTCACACTCTTGTCATTGTTTTGTAAGAAATTCAAAATAATTTTTGGTGTAAAACGAAGTCAGAGCACTGCTACTGACATTCATAGATAAGTTATTCTTGTCGTTATCATTTCATCATCTTTTATTATCATAAATATTATCATTATCATTATCACTGCAATAGTTAATGTCATCACAATCTTTATTATTATCAAAATCCTTACTTGATTCAGTTCACTCTTAGATGTTTCACATTCGTGTTATTAAAAATGTATGCTGTATGTAACCGAAACGAGTAATAATACCCAGTCATAGTCATACCCCTGTACGCATAATCATCTCACAATCAATCATGGTCATAGTATAAACAAATCATAGTAATAATCAAATCAAAAGCATTGGTCTTTTGTCACCGAATACTTTTAATCAGTTCATCAAGATACTTCGCTGGGTTCATGATATAAAAATAATTCCGAGAAAGGTGTGCATTATACAGTAATCAGTTTTTTGACTGATATAGCTCAGATTTGTTTCTTTTCAATTAAACCACGAGGAAACTACTGTTACCGTAAACCCTCTATTAAGCCCCTTGGGCGCTTACTTATTTTCAGAAATTCTAGACGAGGGGCTTATTAGAGAGGGAGTGTTAATAGAGAGGGGACTAATAGAGAGGGGAATTTATTTAAAGATAAAAGTAAAGTGCCTTTATTTCACGGTAAAGTACCTTTATTTATATTGGATAACTCTATCAGTTACCTGAACTGTTCTCCCCAGAGGTCCAGTAAAGGCCACCCCCCCCTTGTGGATCCACTGTTACTACATGTGCAAGTCAAGAACCATTGTTGATGTACTGAAAACAGAACTTGATAAGAAAGTACTAAAACTGTCCCATATGAATTTGGAAGTTGGAAATGTTGAGATCTAGAATATAGTGCGATTCTAACCAGTCCTAAGTCGCTATCTTTTTTGTGCTTTTGTTGGGGGAAGGGCTTAATAGAGAGGAGGCTTTTTAAAAACTTGAAGTTCTGCAGTAGGAGCCTTAATAGAGATGAAGGGCTCGATAGAGCGTTTACGGTATTTTGCTACGAAATTAAGACTCCTTACGTCAAATTCGAACTGGTTAATTCGAAGTTATTGGTAACGTATAGTTGAGTAATTTCAGTACATGGATTTGTCCGAAGATGATTTAGTTTGATTTATGCCTCATCAACTCTGTATAAATCAACCGACTTGTAATTTTTATCACTAAAACTTGATAATGATGTTAAGGTGACATCGAAACACCATTCAATAAACCTTAGACTTCTATTGCTTACATTTGTTATAAAATGTAATTTATAATAATAAAGAAATAGAAACTGTTTTGCCGTGTTTATATAGCCCGATGCAAGCACGAGAAGGTTGGGAGAAATCGAAAGCTGTTGTGTACGCACGAGACCAAAAGTGGAGGATTTATATGGCAGTTTGAGAACTCTTCCAACCTCTCTAAGAGTTTGCATCAAGCTACATAAACACAACAAAACAGTTTCTGTTTCTCTTAGAAAATAAGCAAAGAACTAAGTGATAATAATTGTGAATAACGAACGTTATTTTCAATAAAACAGCGGCGTTCTTGAGATTCTACACTATCTAAAAGATAGAAAAAAAGCTCGACGTTTCGAGCGAAGGCCCTTCGTCAGGAGATTAGTTGTGACGAAGGGCCTTCGCTCGAAACGTCGAGAAGCTTTTTTTCTATCTTTTAGATAGTGTATAACCTCAAGAACGCCGCTGTTTTATCGAAGCTATCTACACTGGACCCTCACGCCGTTATTTTCAATATCAAATCGTAAGTTCTTACAAGTTGGTAGACCAGTCAGAGCTTCACATTGGCACCAAAAACAAATTCTGGCGTTAAGCGGCGTCTCTGATGTCATAACCGTGTTCGCATAGCCGAATATAAACATGGTAACTGAATAATCGCTGCATGCGTAACAAATTTTATAATATAAATATATTACACTAACGCTTGTTAATATATCGACTTTCAATTAAATGATTGTGTTTCTTCGTGGAAGGTTGCCTCTTAGTGCTCATATTTTCATATTAAAATAAATCTACTTTTCAATGAATAAGACTACTCCCATCGGAGGAGGAGGCTTATTTTTTTTCTGCCCTTCTGAGCTGGTAGGGTATTAGAAGACTGGAGGGTAAATAGAGGAAATATGGTAGTTACTTACAAATTTACAATATTTTTTTTATTCTTCAATTTGTTTCATGCATTTCTTTTTGCCATAACAAGGCCAAGGCGTTATATGTTTATGGAGTGATGTTGTTAATTGATCAGAAGTTTGGTGGAGATGTTTCAAAGCGGATGTTGGTCTCGTATTAGAGATACTGGTAAAGTATATTAACAAGATTTTATTTTTAAGTATTACTTAACAGTGTTATAAATTTGGTCGCGTTCGTCCCTAGCCCTGGCCATATCCCAATTCCTAACCCTGAACCTTATCCTAACCATAGTTAGAACTCATACTCTATTCCTCAGAGGATAGCGGCTTGTCTGCATCCGCTAAACTGTACTCTATAAGTTTAAATAATGGTAATAGTAATGATAATGATAATGGTAATTATAATGGTAATGGTAATGGTAATGGTAATGTGTTGATAATAGTAATGATAGTGGTAATGGTAGTGGTAGTGGTAGTGATAATGATCTTGGTAAATAGTGAACAACAAATAATAAAAGATAATGATAAATGATAAGTGTTAAAGAATAAATAGCATTTCAATTTCAAGTAGTTACATTACAATTTAAAGAAATAGCTTACATACTTTGGTAATCACGGTCTTGAATTTTCTACCACAAATATTGTTTCTGTAAGAGCTAACTTGCAACGGCTTGTTGCGGGAAAACGAAGCCGCATGGGAAAGAATGCTTGCCTCAAAATGGATACTAGTTGAAAGTTCAAATTTACTCCAAGTGATAGCAAGCTCTACCTGGTACAAACCGATGCTAGTTAATGGTGAAAGAAGACGCGAGGCGAACCTTGTGCCCAAACGCTCAATACCTTATTTTATTTTGCAGTGCGACCTGGACCAATATCGAGTCAAACATCGACCATGTGTGGAAACTTCTTCGAAGTACAGGAATTTCTGCAGGGAAACGACCTCGGAAATATCTAGAGAATTACTTCACGTGAGTGTGGCTCGAATGATATCAAAAATACTTGCTAATCTTGTGCGATTAAGAACATTTGGACAACTGTAAACGTGACTTGTTTTCGGCTGTGCATAGTCATTCAAGTGAATTAAGTTTCGATTACTGAATTCACGTTCCTCGATTTTACATCTGAACATTATGTTCAGGTGTCCTAGTTTATGACTTGAGATAAATATTTACTAGTGATCGACTTAACGTGAGGTCTGCACTAGTGAAATATAGGACAGATGTTTTTAATTACGGATCTCAACTCGCTGCGCTTGTCTCGGTCCTTGCTAAAACAGGGGTCCGATATTTCACTAATACAGACGAAATAAGCGAGGTGAATAAGTAGTTTATTATAACCCCGATTACACTGTTAATACTTTAGACAAGACACTGCTGAAATTTTGACATGGTTGAAGCTATTGTTGGGCGGTACAGACTTCATTAAAATTTCGTTCCCGTTCCTAAAAATTTAGCCTTGCCGAGTACCTCTGTATATGTTGGTGCCATGCCCAAAACATTACAGAGTGAACGGAGTTTGTATCGCTTTAATGAAATATAATTGACAAGTACAAAGGTAGAGAACGATAGACTAACTTGCAATTCTGTCGTCTTTTCATAAATCATTTCTTCACCAACTTCATTCTACTTGGTTGCTTTTCCTTCTCTGATTTTTTGTAATACACTTGCACTTCATAGGTTGTGAAAAGTTTAAATTTTAATTCGACACAAGAAAGACTTTCTTAAATTTTCACACCAGAGCTGACAATATGGGAAATATCCGACCAATTATGAACCAATCAAATAGCAGGATTTCCGTATTCGGACCGGTCGCTGCCACAGCCATATAATAAATACTCGTATTCCAATTTAAGTTGTGAAAATTTTGTTCACTGGCCCGATTTTGCACGGGAAAATTGTAAATGACCCAATGGAGCCTTAGTTTGCAGCTGTGGTGAACAATCTTTGGCTTAATCTGTGGTGGAAGGAACGCCGTACGTTGTCATTTGGTTAACTTTGGAAAACTTATGACACAAGTTGCACTCTGGCATCTTATTGTAGTAAGTTATTTTTTCCTTGGAGGATACAGGTATGGGGTTCGAAGTGAATTTTTTTTCTTGGTTGTCCCTTGGGAAACCATTGGTCCTTTTCAGTTTTCCCCAGAAAGATTTTGTTTGCCCAAACCTCTTTTGGGTTTTTCTTTATATATATATCAGCCAAATGAGCATAAAAACTTTATCACTCATAAATAATATTTTTACTTCATAGCTATGTCAGCTTGGAATGCTCAATGGTCATTGTTTTGAATACTGTTATCATACATGTATTGCTTGGTGGATGGCTGCCATACTCTGCTTTATTAGGTCAGGTATTTTTATATTTTTATAATAATCATTTTACTAATTGATGGTTGCTATACTGAGCTTTATACGGCTGTGCTCGCTATCCGGTCTTTACGCAATATAACACACGCTGATTGGCTGCCTATCCGTGCAATAGGGAGGTTACGAAATGATGACGTCTAGTCCGAGCAGGGAAATTGGAGCGAGGTTGCATCGAGGCTGCTTCATTACGAATTACTCGAAATGGCGGGAATGTCAACGACGAGAAAAGTGAGATTTTTGCCATGGCTAGCTTGAGACAAATACAAATTTGTCTTGTATATCATAACAAAATAAGCACATTGATAAAAGTGGAGATACCTTGCTGGGTTTGCGAGCAGGCAGGGTTCGCACGGGTCATGAAAAACCTGGAAAGTCATGGAAAATCAAAATTTCAAAATCCAGGCCTAGAAAACCTGGAAAATTTGCGGCGGTCATGGAAAGTCATGGAAATATAGATTTCTTCTGGATCAGTGAATAATTCTATCTCAATTTTCTTCGCTCGCATTTTCAAGTTTCGTGGGCCCATCAATGAACGTGAAAAATATCGTAAAATGGTATCTACGATACTCGTAACATTAAGTTATCATAACTTGGCCGTGCACTTCAATTCAGAGACTGGGTCCCCGCAACCCCTGTGGTTCGACGGAGCCCCTGTTCAGCTCGTTTCGTTGTTTCTAGCTTTTCCAGGTCACGAATTTTTGAAAATATGGTCATGGAAAAGTCGTGGAATTCTGATGGACCAATAGTGTACGAACCCTGCCGGGAGACTTTATTATCGGAATCTTATCGAGTTTTCATTATCAGAATCCTTGCAAACTTTCATTACCTTCGAAGTACTGGGTTGTTTAGTATGATTTTTAACATATATGTCAACCTCCCCAATGCTGAAGCACGTGGCTAATTGGTCATATCTGATTGGCTTTTGGTGCCAGGTCCTCCATTTCAGCAATGCGACTTTATTGGACAAACGACCAAAGTCTCCAACATCTGTTGGACAAATGAAAATGTTGGATCAGATTTTGATCGGAAGCAAACGTAATCCAACAAAATGTTCGATGAACATAGCGTGGCAAACGATTAAACAATGTTGGATGCAACAAAGTTCTCCAACGATGTTGGATCGTTTCAGAATCATCCACAGAGATATACATGAACAAAATTTTTTCATGATAATCTGACACTGCCGAAGTCAACGGAAAAATGTTGACTCGAGCAGGATTTGAACTCGCACCTTCGAGATACCAATCCGTCGCTCTACCTGTTGAGTCATCCAGTCCACAGGGATCTGAGGCGAGTTTTTATCCAACTTAAGTTCACGAGATATTCTCCCAACTACTTAACACTTATCCATGAGAGGATGTGCAGTGTTTCAATTCTATTTCAGAATCATACTGAGAGATATACATGAACAGAAATTCTTCATGATAATCTGACACTACCGAAGTCAACTGAATAATAAACATTTTTCAGTTGACGTCGGCAGTATCAGATTTTAATGAAGGATTTCTGTTTAAAGTTGGATCGTTTGACCAGGACTTCAATACCGCCTTAACAAACGCATTGTCTTACTCTTTCCCCAGGTGCTGGCCTTGCTACCTCACTCCATTCTGTTTGGATGGTTGCAAAGATGTCACTCACCACTGTCCCAACTGCCGAAGTCATCTTGGCACCTATCGACGAATGTAGTCGTCCCCAGAAATGTCACCTTCACCAAGGTCTTTGTCTTTTTCTTAAATTTTATGTACCTCGTAAGTTATTGTACTGTACTCAGAAGCAATTTTACCCAACGACGAAAATGCAGTTCAGGGAACTTCGTATTATAACGGGACTGATTTTAACTCGTGATTTAGAACTAAGGTTTTAGCATAAGCACCACTGTGTAATATGATTTTGTTTGGTCTGACAATAAATGCAATGGCCAGCTATTTAATGTGTGGTTACTTCGCCGACAACTGTGTCACGAGGAATCGTAGAGATGCGCCGATGTAGCTGCCCACTTAGTTGAAGAGTTATCGGCAGGTAAACACTAGAGGTGGGGCATTGTCGGTGGAAGATGTTTGGTATTGAGGAGTTAATTGTTACGCAAAGGTAGAACATTGGTTGCTGGAGGCACTGAGGTAGTTCGCGTGGGTCTCGCCACTTTCACTAGAGTTCGCTTCCAGCTCCGTGCAGTTACCTGATTAAAGTTACCTTGGTCACATGTTGGAAGAGTGTAGTCCATTTTGACTCCACCAAACATAGCAGGTTTTCTCTGGGTACTCCGGTTTCCTCCTGTAGTAACACTGGATCCATGAGGGGTGAACCTTACTGGACCTCTAGGAGGAACAGTTGAGCTAGCTGATAGGGTTTTATAAAATAACGGGACTCGTTCGCCAGCTTTGATTGGTTAATACCCGTGTTTGGATAAGAGTATCCAAACACAGAAAATTTCCCGCCAAAAGTGTACTGAAGCTTGTTTTGTACGTTTCGCCTTATAATTTCATGAAAGAAACACGTAACGGTTTTTGTGTGTTTCAATACTGTGATTCAAACACTTGGTACGTTAGTTGACTTTCAAATAGCTTAAAAAAACACACCTGATTTTCCTCTTCGTCACCGCGTTGAAGTGGCTTCGCTTTGTTGACCACGGTTCGATCTTCATAAGCTCGACTCTAATTGGTGGGTAGTTGATGATTTTCGGGAGAATTGCTTACTTCATCATTGTGTTTATTAAGTTAACTGATTTTCATCTGTCGTTATTTTATAAAAGAAATACCAAATGGATTCCCTTGTTTGGCTACTGTGATCCAAACACTTGGGATGTTGCACGGAATTTTTTACAAGGAATAGTTTTCATGTCGATAACATTTTCTTACCTAACTGAACGATTTCTCCGTCAGTCGGTTTTTCTTTTGTCTTTCTCTTATAACTCGATCTGCAACTCAAAAAATAACTTTCGAGCGTTTGGTTTGTTTAAAAACACGACACAGCAATCGATAAAGTAGTCTATTGGTTTTGTAATCTACTCTTACGTTTAACAGTGACTTCCTTCATGAAGTCTGGCAAGCCCAGTGGGATCAGGGTGGTTGCGAATAAAACCGACGAATGGGGGAATGTCAAGCCAAGTTGGACTTTTGCTATAAATTTTCCAGCACAAACACACACAGTAGGAAATATTACTATACGGTGGTCAAGTTGGCGGAAAGAACCGATGTCCAGGTGCTCAATCTCTGGATGAAATGTGCAGCTAAAGTTAGTATCAGTGACAGGCACAACGCTCATTACAACGATTGTGAGTTGTAAGTATCTCGTTTTCCAAAGGGTGGACCACATGAGCCACGCGGTCCAGCCTTTGCTGCTGGGCCGAATTTTCAAATGTGGATATCTCCTGCCAATCGAGCGCCAAACGATCAGAATCAACGCCAAACAGAAAGATTTAGGAGCCTCTGCCCTTGGCTGACCAGATCATTGAAGTTTCGAAGAGCTGCCAAAACCTCGTTTTGCTAAGGGGGGGACATATGGCTCATGTGGTCCCCCCTTTGCTATTGGGCCGAATTTTCAAGTGTGGATATCTCCTGCACATCGAGTCCCAAGCGATCGGAATGATCGACAAACAGTAAGACTTGGGAGACTCTGGCCTTGTTTCCTCCCCTTTGCGATTGGGCAAATCCTCAAAAACCATGGGTTAACCCCTTTACTTTTTGGTGAAAGTTTTCGACCTCAAAAATTCCCTCAAATATTAGTGCAAAGTCCCTCAAATAAGGGCAACATTATGTTATTCGCCCTAAACCTTCATATTTTCGGCTTATTTGGAAGTTTGAAATTCGTCGAAAAGTCGTCAAAAACCATGGGTTGACCCCTTTACTTTTCGGCGAAATTTTTGACCTTAAAATTGCGGCTCAATTCCGTCCTAAGATGTCTGAAATCAGTGGAAAACGTAACTATATGGTCGAAACCTTGCTTAGAGGTTATTTGGATAATTTCAAATTAGTCGAAAACTAGCGAAAAACCATGGCTTATCCCCTTTACTTTTTGGTGAAATTTTGCACCTTCAAATTTAGGCTGAATTTTCTCCTAAAATGACTCAAGAGCACACCGTAAGAATTTTGTAAATAGACTAAAGGACTACCGTATTTGTAAATAACATTAAATAATAAGAATAAGAATAAGAATAGTCTGAGAGGAAGTGTGATGGTTATTGAGGAAGTCTCATGATTTACAGGTGCAAAGCTCCAGCCCTTGACCATGCCCAACCAACGAAATTGTGTATGTGAGACTGGTGTAAAATGGCATTAACTACTCACAATGTTTTTCACTTTGTGATTGCCATACCACTATAATTTATGGGACATGTGCCCACTTTGGCATAATATGGCAATTTGGGCTAAACGACCTCATTGGCTCGTATGGAGTACTTTCAGGGACTTTAGAGGGCTGTATATCCCTTACTCCTTCCTGACTGGATAAGTTGGGCGAGTAAGGGCTGGCCCTGTGGGTGTTTCCTAAAATCCATTTTAATGGTAAAATTTCCTTTCCCCACAAGTTCCCTGAAATGTGCAAGGTCTGTTGCGGCCTTACCTGGCGGGATGCTGGGCTCCCGTAGCAGGCTGAGACCTCATCCATTGTCCTTAGTTGGGTGGTGTGCGAGTTGTAATAATAATAATAATAATAATAATAATAATAATAATAATAATTAGAAAGATAATCGTCGAAAACCAAAGGTTAACCCCTTTACTTTTTGGTAAAATTTTTCGACCTCAAAAATGATCTCAAATATTAGTGTAAAATCCCTCAAATTAGGGCAAAACTATGTTATTCGGACGAAACTTTCATATTTTGGACTTTTTTCGATCGTTTCAAATTGATGGAAAAATCGTCCAAAACCATGGGTTAATTCCTTTTCTTTTTGGTAAAGTTTTCGACCTTGAAATTTAGGCTCAATTTTCTCCTACGATGTCTCGAGTGAGTGGAAAACGTAAGAACATTATCCAAACGTTCTTTTGAGGTTAGTTTGAAATTGGTGAAAAAATCGTCTTAAAATATGGTTTAATCTCTTTTCTTTTTGGTGAACTTTTCGACTTTGAGAAGTAGACAAGATTTTGTCCCAAAATAACTGAAATCAGTGCGAAACCTAAGTATATGGTCGAAACTTTCGTGTTTTAATGTTATTTCGATAGTTTAAAATTAGTCAAAAAATCGTCAAAAATCATGGGTTAACCCCTGTAACTCTTCGGTGAAACTTCGACCTTCATATTTCTGCTCAATTTTGTCGTAAAAGGACTCCAATCAGTGCGGAACGTCAGTATATTATCCAAGTGTTGTTTTTAGGCTAATTCGATAGTTTGAAATCAGTTGAAAAATCGTCAAAATCTGAGTTAACCAGTTTACTTTTTAGTGAAATTTTCGACCTTCAAATTTCAGCTGAATTGCGTCCTAAAATATCTGAAATTAGTGGAAAACGTGAGCAGATGGTGGAAACCTTGTTTTGAGGTTATCTCGCAAGTTTGAGGTTGGTCGAGTAAAAAGTAGACTGCTTACACTATGATTTTTAGAGAAAGTCTTCGAGCACGGAAAATGAAGAAAATTTTAGCTCAATATGACTGGAATTAGTGCAAAACTTAATTTTTTTTTCCAGGCGAATCTTCCCTATTTTTTTTAGGTGATTTCGAAATTTTGAGATTGCTCCAAAACCCGTCAAAACCCAAAAATCCTTTACTCTTTAGTGAAATATTCGACCAAGGAAACTCCATAAAAGTTTGGCTTAGAATGACTGGAACAAGCACAAAATTAAATTACTTGGGCTAAACTTTTATAATTTCAGCTTATTTCGAATGTTTGAGATTGCTCAAAAATAAACCTGATCAAAAACCATGGGTAAACCCCTTTTGCAATATAGTAAACATTTTACGATTTGGGCTTAAAGTCAGTTGTACTCTATTTACATGACCGCAAGTTTTATTCGATACAAGAGGGGATAATTAAAAAAAGCCAAAAACAAAAAGGAACAAAACACCACATCACGTTCCCGACGTCAATCTACATGGCAGCGAAGACGGTGAAGTCAGGTCAGACACTTAAGGTGACTGCCGAGTCACCCAGCATGAAAATGAGGAAAAGCCGTCCTCCCCTTCGAAGACAAATACACAGATGTTGCATAGTTATCCACCAAGTTTTGCCATTTATACCTCTGGCATTTAACCCACCCCTGGGGGCGGTTATAGCTCCACCAATCCGCTTTTTGGTTGTCGAGTTTAGTAAGGAACGGGGGAGAAGCACATGAAGGTATCGACTTCCCTGGGACTACTCCTGGCACACTTGGGCTTTTACGGTCCACATCCTGTTCGTCCCTTCTTCCCTTAATAACATGTGCAATGTTTTACGTGAACACACAAACACGTGTATGCGTACACCTATCTACTTGCCTGCCTGCCTAGCTAGCTAGCATTCTATCAATCTAAAATCGACAAATATATACATTCATATATACATATATATCAATATATATATATATATATATATATTTATATTTATATTATAAATCGTCTTATATTGTTATATATAAAATCAAGAGAAACCATCTTACGCAAAACACTTGACTATGTAACTGTAGAAACCCTGAACAATGTCCTGTAAAAGGGATTTGCCTGCAAACCAGCCTCCTTTACAAGGCAAGAGTAAAGACCACTGACAACAACGAGACGAAGACATTCATAGGTGTAACAGGTAACGACTTCAAAACTAGGAACCGAAATCACTACAAATCTCTCAACAACAAAAAATACTTAAACGAAACCGAGCTTCCAAAACAAATTTGGAACCTGAAAGACAAACGCAAATACACAATTTCGTGGGATATCATCAAGCAAATTTCATCATGCAAGGCAGGACCAAGAAAATGTTGCCTATGCCTCGAAGAAAAGTTGCTTACCCTAAAGAGACAAGGGAAAACCCTTTTGAACGGACGGTCCGAACTATTTAGCAAATGCCAACATGTAACCAAACACTTCCTGTAAACTTTTGTTGCCTGTATTTGTGAATAATTAAATCATATGTCAGTTGCCTGATACATACATATATATATATATATATATATATATATATATATATATCAATATATAACCTCTATTTCCCATCAGAACACTATCTTCATATTGAGCACTCTACAGGATGAGTCATGCCCCTAGCGAATTTGCGCACGCTCACTAGCCTCTAGTTAGAGCACTCTGGCATGGCTTAGATGTACCACAAGTGTGGAGCATTTGAGTTGCCTATATAATGTAGGCTTATCCATCCTGCTCGTCAGCACGACACTGATGAGGCCCAGTAGGCCGAAACGGTTCCGTCTGTAGTTATGTATATATCTGTGATCAACTTAAAAAACAAAACGTCTCTAAGACTGCTTTGAATGGATTCAAAGGAAGAATTGCTCGGGTCATTGATCAATGCGAAGAATTAGGCGGCCCAATACTTAAAAGAAAGAAACTGCCTTACAAAGTACCTTCCAAGAATATCGTTATTACCCCAACAGACAAGTCTAAAAGGCTCGTTGCACTTGACTCCACAAGGTATCACGATATGGTAAGCAAATCTACTCTGGATACCGGCAATTATAAAGCATTAAATAAATTGAATCTTCCACGAACAGAACAAATCCACTTTAACAGTAAGCTGAATAAAGTTGTTAATAAGTACAAGTCCAGTCACCCCAAGTTATATGATGCTCTAAAAGCGACTATTTGTAGCGAGCCTCTTCCGTGTTCTGTGTACTGCTTACCTAAGGATCATAAGGAAGGTCCCCTCAAAGGTAGACCTATTCATGCTGCAATAGATACACCAGGTACACTATTATCAAGGTATTTAGCCAAGTCCTTAAATGCCCTCCTCTGTCACGTACCAGC
>JASJOG010000533.1:70000-124986 GCA_030142905.1 Heliopora coerulea
TAAGTCTATCATGCTTGGCAACCTCAATATTTATAACCAATCATCACTGTCACTGTTAGCTAATCAAAGTATCAAAAATTTGCATATAACCACATTTCTCTTTATACCCAACTCTAATCACTCACCAGAAACTTCAACACAATAATCCAATCCCAACAAGTTCCACTAATGTTGTACACATATCTTTAATGGACATTAACCTGGTTTACGTCATGGAATTAGGCAGAATGTCCACCATTTGCAATTAGTTTTGCAATACAGCTTGTTACTGAAAATCTCACCTGTGAAATAACTGCTGATGGAGCTCCAAATGGATTGATGGAATCACTTAGCTACATGGCTGCACTTGGCTAAATGGCTATACTTGGCTACATGGTTGCACAAGGCCAGGTTCGGACACATGTATGAATGGAATTGTGGTCTGCAGACAGGAAACCCTGCCCCTTCGAACCTCATATAGCAACGTATGATCATACGGCACAAATAATAGATGGTCACTATCACCTTGCTTGCTGGGGTCTCCAGAGCGTTAGGTCCCAGTTGGTGAATGTGACCTGGAAAGTCAAAGGGGATTTAAGGAAACATTTATGAGGTGGTGCAGTTTGTATGTGGCCGGCAATTGAGAGCTGCTCATTCAGTACCTTTTAGGTGGAAGTCAACACATCGTGAGATGCACGTGATCACCAACCAATAAGGTCTTTTGGCAATAAGCTCTTGTGTGCGCTACTCTGTGTCAGACACTGGTATGTGGTTGTGTTGTATTTTGAGAGCAGGATGGGGGTGCCTCAAGTGCAGGTTTGTTTGGGATATTATTCTCATGACTGACGACTTGAATGACATGAATAGCATAGTGTAGTGTAGTTCAGCAAATCTGATTTCCAAATCATCTGGTGGAACATTGCCATGGTTTCATCACACACACCTATTGCTCTACAAAAAAATCAAAGCAACTTGTTCATTTCCTCACTAAAGCCATATTCTGAAAAACGAAAGCTATGTTGCATCAGAATTCTAATGTGCTCAAAATACTGTAGACTAAATCTCAATGGTAAGACAACCAGAATTTTTGAGAGCCAAATGTTTTTAGGTGCTCAACTCATTACGTACTTAAAAAATAAAAAAAGCATAACCTGCTTACATTCAGGATTGATTTTATTATTGACATTAGAACAATAACAAACAATCCCATTATCTCACAGTGTTTTTCTTACAGCTGGTACACTGTACTGCTACTGTACCACGTTTCTCACTAGTATAAGTTCTAAGTATTTAGCTAATAGGAACGAAATTAACTATGAAAGTTTTTTTTACAGTTTTACAGATGTTTTGCAATAAAGCATATTAAAATTTCACACACTTTAGGGTGATCCTTTCATGTGAATGGACAAGGGTTCCTTAGCACAATTAATTCCTTGCAGCTGCCATGTTGAAAACTATGGTGAAAACTATGGTGGAAACTGGGAAGTTGCCTTGTCCATGGTCTTGTCTGGTTTCCAGCTTTCCCCTCAATTTCTTGGGAGAAATGTGCTTGCAAACTCTCTACCAGTGAACGGTGGTGGCAGAGACTGGTAACAAAACCAGGTATACCCCATTCCCCACTACAAGTACCCTGTTTCCCCTGCCTTAAGAAAAACAGTCTCATCAGGACATTTCTGTGTCAGCATTCTTTTTCATAATTAGTTTTCACCACAAGATTGTAAACAGTTAACCTAGGTGTTATGTAAATCTTACTAGGTAAACAACAAAAGAAACCATATGTTGGCCAGAAATCTGAGGAAAAATTCAAATTTATTGTTTTTATTTTATTTTCTGTCAATTACACTCTTCACTAACACACACCTTAAAAAATTCTTGAAGAGTTACTGGTTGATATCCCAGTATTTTTTCTATAGCATTTGTTCTTAAAATAGACCTTTATATTAATTCCAGATCTACAATTAATTACCTATTTCATGCAATCTACTTGTTCTTCCTGTATCTGTGTCCCTAACAATTTTAACTTGAAAAGGGAGAGAAAATTGTTGTGTATATAGGACATTAGAAGAATGAATAGACTGCATGAAAGTTTGGACAATGGGATAGTTGTATCCAATTATTAAACAACTTCTAATGTGGCTACATTCCTGCTCATGTATTGTCCTGAAGTGTTGAATTCTGTAAATATATAATTTGAAAATATTGTTTTATCCATATATGACAAAATGCTAGTTTATTTTTAAAATTTGACTAAAAGTCTAACTATTCACCACAACTACACTGGAGACAAAAACGCTCTAAACTTGGAGGATAAATTGCAATAGGTTAAAACGGAAAATGTTACTTATTTTCTAGACAACTTTGATTTGATTTCTTCTTAGGAGTATCATTGAAAGTATTTAAGTACACCATCAGAATTTTTACTTTTGTTAATCCAATCTTCAGTGACTTGGCATTTCAGCCTTCTTTCAATGTCTTGTACATGTTCCAAGAATTTGCTCATGTCACGTTTCTCACAAGCCTTTTGTCTCAAATACTTTATTTTGCTGTCTTTAATGAGTTCCAAGACTTTGTTCTAGGTCACATTTTCAACAAGTTTTTTGACACAAATTCTTTATTTTGTCATCTTCAAATCTTGTGGTTTCTATAAATTTCAAAGGAAGGGAACAGTAAAATCATCAAATTGACATTGAAACAGTAAAATCAGTGAAACCAGCATTGAAAAGGGGGAGATGGGTAGTTAATCTGATGCAAAAAGCAAGGTGTCCCAACATTTTCTGCAACAATTGTGGCTTCTCCATTTTATTCTTTTTAATTATTTTGTGCATATAAAAATAATATGTAATTTCTGTTTTTTAAATTTCTGCCCCAAAATGCACCAAATTTGATTTAAATTAATTTTGTAGTACAGTCCCCATGCCAAATCCCTATTTTCAATATGTTTCAATATAACAGCTTCAGCTATAACGCAGTCATTTACAATAGACCCTATATACCACGCTATAGCGAGGCTCCACTGCATTAAGTTGGAGAATACCAGGATCAAAAATTTATTTATCAAATTTTCTGTATTTGCTTAAAGCAATGATACAGTTGTGACTTCCAAAATTTAAAGGAACTTTTAACCTATGTCATTTCTGGCCTTCAAAAGCACAATGTCATTAAATCTGTAATTTTCATCAAGTAGTACAACAACAGGTTATCATCACTGCAGTTAATGTCAAATAATTCTTATCTCTTGTGAGATGAATTTATAGTGTTCAACTGTAAAGTTTCATTCTTTCTATAGCTGTGCAAAATACTCATAGTTGAGGGTTTCGTAGGGTAAATGAGTCAATTAGTGCAATTTTTATTCACAGGACAGTAAAGAAACTAGTTGCTGCACACTCTAATGATGACCAAATGTGCTCAAAGCCATAAGGGTTTTGCTTCTTCTCATATTAACTTTTCATGCTAAATTCATGATTGTGACAGCATCTCTCTATCATGTCACCAAAATGGATATTTTATAGCCAAGGGATTTATAAGTAAATCAATGAAAAATCTACTTCCTGGGCAAGAAGATGGTTCTAAGGAAAAACTTGAAAATGAGAAGATATCAGTCACTTTCAATCAAAATTCGGCAGCAAAAAATGACAATTTGATGTTCCATTACCCGGGTATTTAACTTCCATTTTTTCAGTTATGATAATTATTTTTATTTGTAAGAAAGTACTAAAAAGAAAACAGATTGCTTTTTTCTTTTAGCTTAGAAACTAACAATTCTGGAGCCATAATTATTTAAAAAAATGCTCTAAACTTGGAGGACAAATTGCAATAGGTTAAGATGGGAAATGCTACTTACTTTCTGGATATCTCTGATTTGATTTCTTCTTAAAACTATCATTAACAGGATTTGTATATGTGTCAGCATTTTTACTTTAGTTAATGTAATTCTTAATGACTTGGCACCTCAGCCTTTTCTCATTGTCTTGTTCTGTACATATAAGCCTTTTCTCTCAAATACTTCATTTTGTTGTCTTTCATGTGTTCCAGGACTTTGTTGGATGTCACATTTTCAACAAGCTTTTTGTCACAAAATACTTCATTTTGTCATCTTTCACATCTTGTGTTTTCTGAAGCCATATTATTTCAACGTGGTGATATACCTTCCTTGTTCCTAAACAAAAATTAGTTAATACTAATAAGATATAATTCACATGTACTGCAACAATTGCAAATCTTTCATGTATGCAAGCAATGATAATCTGTACCATTTGAACAAAAAACGGTTCAACACTACCTCCGTGATCCATCAAGGAGCAAGGGTGCAGCGGGACATTCGACTTCTTACTAACAATTGCATTCCTTTAGGTTTGTCTTGTCCTTTCATAGCCACAACAAACAGGAAGTCAGTGTTCAACTTCATAAGAGCTTGTTATTTTTGAATAAATTTTATTCTTTTCCTCTTTATAAAAATGATTGATATCAAAACAAAATTCTAGTGGAAAACCTCATTTGTTGGATAGTAATGGCAGTTTCGAACCATAACTTGGTCCATCAGTTTAGTTCCTTATTACTCTCGAACAATCAATTATCCCAATGGACAGCAATCACGTTCACTGACCCTTCTTAAAGTTAAATATACACTCTTAAAACCGGTTCATTTGAGTAATCCTTCACGTCAGCCTTAACTAGAAGGCAAACACCATTAAATACTTTACCTAATGACTTATGAGGGATTTTTCAGTGCGACTGCATCTGCTACCTGCTTCTCCTTCGACCATATGTGAACGACTTATTGACCTTGAAACTTGACATGTGGATGGGCGGAGCAAAAAATTGCTTTTCATCGGCTCTTCTCTGAAGTAGATTTCCCTTTCATCGCTGGGCCTAATCAGTGCACTGCCCAATTTGAAGGGCTGAAGATAAACTCTTCTTCCCCACTTACAATACTTTTGCGCATTAACCAATCAAAGGAAAAGTGAAAGTACCAGATTGTTTGGTAGCTGTACGTTGACTTGAAGTTGGTTGGGCACTAACAAACTGAGGTCAGTTGTACAAAGACCACGTAGCATATCTGTATGACAAAACCTGGTGCTCCTCAGTGATCAGATAGGTCCCAGGCCTCTGAGCTGGTCAATGATTGGAAGGTAGCATGCTGGGCGGGAAATTTTTGGATTTGTGAAGTAGTGAAACCCTATTTCCCGCATTTTGAGAGTAGTTTTAACAAAATATATAAAAATCATAAATAGTATTTTAACGATGCGCCCAAAACATCTCAGCGACGTCCTCGTCAAGTATATCGATTGAAAATGGTAATCCTCATCAGTGAGTTCCTCTGGCTAACTTCAGTCCAAGTAATTACAAATGTTTACTTCATTGCCGATTTTTTTAGGTTCAACCTGGTCAAGTATTTGCTTGATCACTTTACGAACAACTTTTCTTTATCCTCGATGTATCTGAAACGCATGGCGTCAGGAGCTCAATTAAGTGGAGGGGGGCAATGGATGAAATTGGCGGGACATGTTTATGTGTTACTAAGGAAATATAGGGTTTTTATCAAGAATCTTAGGCTTTTTGGTATACAAGTAATATAAAGCTGATTTTCGGACGTCACCAAACTTGACAAACTTATACCAGTATTGGCAGGAAGGATGAGAAATGAATCCAGCAGAGAATTTTCAGAAGCTTGTTGAAGGCTACCCAAAGCGTTTAATTACGTTAAACAAGCAAGTATGAGAAAATGCAATCAAATGGGACTTCTAAATGGGACTTCTGCCCTTACAATAGGCCATAATGTGAAGGTTGTGGGGTGCAAGCCTCTGGATGATCACTTTGCCTCCTGTTGCCTGTATGAGGGAGGGCCTGGGGAAAAGTACAGACTGCTTATGTTGCATCAGCACTTTAATTTATTTATTTCTTATTACTGAGAATAGTAACTCCATATTAGAATGCAAAATACTTGATAAACAATTAAAGGTTGAAATTGAAAAATATAAAATATAAAAAATCTTTGATGCATCAGAATAAATTACAATTGACATTAATTACCTGCACCATGCTGCGTGAGATAGTCAGTCACCCCGGTATATCCATTTATTGATGCAAGATGAAGTGGAGTATGACCATAGTTATTTGTTGATGTGAAGTCACTGCCTTTGGTGATGCGAAACTTTACAGTATCTAGATGACCCCTCGAGCAGGCATAGTGAATAGGCAAGGAACCATCCTCGTCCCTACAGTTAACTTCAGCTCCACGTTCGATTAAGTATTAATCGAACGTGGAGCTGAAGTTAACTGTAGAGACGGTATGTTTGTAAGGTATGTCCATACAAACAAGCATAGTGTAAAGCAGTTTTCTCCATCCATCCTCCACGCTCTTCAATGTCTGCGCCATTCTCCCATGCAGCTTATACGCCATCCCAATCTTCTTCAAAGGCTGCAGCCCAAACAGACATTTTCCTATTCAAAACATACAAATTTTGAAAAAAAATGGAGCACCCATCTCTGCTCCCCCTTTACCCCCCTCAACGTGATAGTGCACATATGTCAAACTCAGGCCCGCGGGATAATTATATTTGGCCCGCGAGATCACATCAAATGTGCATTAGAGCTGGCCCGCCTCATGCACTGCTAATACTACAAATCCCAGAATGCTTTTCTAGTATGTTGGCGCGCAGTCAAGACCGGCAAGCGCTTTTCCTTCTCTGTTGACAGTCATTAACAACCATACTACCAGTCACCTCGGGCAAATTAATTTCACCTCTTTACAAAAATGGCCAAAAGAAAGATGGACAACAGGAGCTTTCAAGACAGGTGGGAGGCAGATTATCTGTTCACAAATATAAAGGACAGACCCGCTTGTCTTGTGTGCGGAGCCAACGTGGCTGTAACGAAAGAATAACATAAGAAGACACTATGAAACGAAACCCCATGCGAAGTACAAGGACCTGGACGTAAAGCAGAAGCTCCAGAAGTTGGAGGAGATAAAAAGAAGTCTGGTTTCCCGGCAGACTATGTTCGTGAAAGCAAAATCAAAAAGTGAGGCTGCTGTAAAGGCTAGCTTTATTGTGGCAGCAGAGATTGCAAAATCAGCCCGGCCTTTTACTGAGGGAGAGTTTGTCAAAAAGTGCATGGTCAAAGTTTGCGGCATCGTGTGCCTAGGTAAAAGGCAAGAATTTTTAAATGTGAGCCTGAGCAGAAACACCGTGGCTGTGCGTGCATGTAAGCTTTCCACCAATCTACACGAACAACTGATAAAAAAGGGGAAAGATTTTATTGTATACTCCTTTGCTGTGGATGAGAGCAGCGACACGTCTGATACTGCCCAGCTGTCAATCTTCGTCCGTGGAGTAGACTCAAGCCTGTGCGTTACAGAGGTACTTTTAGGATTAAAATCTATGCATGGCACAACCACAGGAAAAGATATCTTTGAAGAGGTATCCAAATGTGTAAATGAAATGAAACTGCCTTGGAGTAAACTTGTGGGACTGACAACAGATGGTGCGCCCGCGATGTGTGGTCAAAAGAGTGGATTGGTCGGCAGGATTCGGGAGAAGATGCGGGAGGAACATGCAGGTGAGCTTACAGTTTATCACTGTATCATACACCAGGAAGCGTTGTGTGGCAAAGCCCTGCAAATGGAACATGTTCTGATGACCATAACACGAGTAGTTAACTTCATAAGAGCCAAAGGTTTGAATCACCGCCAGTTCAAGACTTTTCTGGAGGAGTTTGAGTCGGAATACAGAGATGTGCCCTATCACACAGAGGTGAGATGGCTAAGCCGAGGAAAAGTACTGAACAGATGTTTTGAGCTACGTGAGGAAATTTGTCATTTCATGGAAAGCAAAGGGAAAGACACAACAGAGCTCAGGGATAAGTTTCTGTGTGAGCTGGCATTTCTGCGTGACATTCTGAGCCATCTCGATGTGCTTAACCTGCAGCTTCAGGGGCGGAGCCGCGTCATCACAGACATGTACGCTGCAGTGAGGACCTTTAAAACTAAGTCGTGTCTGTGGAAGACACAGATGCTGCAAGGAAACTTAGGCCATTTTCCATATTGCCAAACCATGAAAGAGCAAATTTCTCCTGCCGTGCTGCCTTGCGCACAGTGTGCTGAAAAAATCAACGTACTCAGCACCGAGTTTACCCGGCGATTTGGTGACTTTGAAGCCCAGAAACGTAGATTTGAACTGCTCAGTAATCCGTTTGCGATTGACGTGGAAAGCGCACCTACCAACCTCCAAATGGAGCTAATTGAACTCCAGTGTAGTGACACGCTCAAATCAAAGTATGACTCTGTGGGTGCTGCGCAGTTTCCATGTTTCCTTCCCGACACAATGCCCCAACTTCGTACCCAAGCTGCTCAAATGCTCTCTATGTTCGGCAGCATATATCTATGTGAACAACTGTTCTCTATGATGGAGATGAACAAAACGCCACACAGGAGTCGACTCACTGATGAACACCTTCACTCCATCTTAAGGATTTCCTCAGCTCAGAGCCTGACCCCAGACATTGATGAACTTGCATCTAAGAAAAGATGCCAGGTTTCTGGCTTAGACCAATGTGCAGAGTAAATCAGAGTGTAGCAAATTGAGCTTGAATGTTTTCTTTATGCACTTTTTCTACTCCAAGGCATGGACTGTTAATAGTTGAAAAGTTGGATTTTTATTGAATGTAATTATTATTTTTGGTTGTTTTGTTGTTGGCTTTGATAAAAAGATTTACTGTAAAAAGGAACTTGAAAGGATGCAGAGAGAGACATAATTTATTTTATTTATTAAAATAAAAAATGAATACCACTGATATGTCTTTTATTTCAAATTTAATTTCTCATGTGTTTGTTCCAGATTCTGTGTTTAAGCAAAACTAAAGTTTGTTTCTATATAAAAAGGCTAAACATTACATATCAGTTGCAATTAATTTTTCAATAAATATTGAGTTTGGCCCGTGACTCTATCTCAGTTTTTAATTTTGGCCCACTGTGAATTTGAGTTTGACACCCCTGTGACTGGGTTTCACGGGAGCAGAGTCTGCAGTCCCATCCCGTACCGGTCCACCCGCACGAAGACTCCAACATTATGATAAATTCTACAAAATTTTATCTATGTACAAGACTCCATGCTCCATCAATGTGGGAGCTCCATGTTTAATTTCACGTCATCTATGAAGAAATAACACCCCCGATAAATATCACAATTTTATCTTCTTCATGAACAAAAGGTCTAACGAGTGTTTTATTTTATTACTTTATTTCATTTTCATGTTTTAACTTTTTTTCTACTGAGCATCTGCGAGAAGACAAAACGTTTCCTAATCAAGGTTCCCGATAGACTGTCGCCTGATCAGAAAATCAGTTTCGTCCCACACTCTTTTCAGACTGCAGTTTTCTTATACTAAATTTCAACGACATTCCGCCAAGTAACCATTTTATATGAGTTGCAATTCAATGTACGCGAGAGTCAAGCAGAGAATGCCAAGCAGTTTCAGCCATTGAAATCTCTCAGGAGCAATTAGGGAGCGTGAATTTCAGATTAATGTTCACAAGGTCAGCTAAATTTATTTTTATATCTTAGACAATGAATGTACAATTATAGTCAACATCAAGGTGCCGAAATTAACAGTTCATTTTAGTTGCTACGATCAACCCGTAATCCTTCATTATTTGTGAAACAGCAACATGTGCATGTACACTTCCAAGACGAAGTTCATCGATTTCACCTGACATAACGGATAAAATGAAAACAGAATGTTATTGTTCGACAAGAGCGTGGTTTACATTCTCTTTTAAATACAGTAAAACTCGCCTAAGTCGCCATTTTAAATGGAGCATCTTCTCGTGTTACATTACATTGTTTTTCGCACTTATTGCAAAAAAAAAACAAAAAAAAAACCGTTTTAATTATTATTTTAAATGCAAAGTGTTAGAATGTTAGAATATCGTGAAGATGAAATGCAAAATGGTAGAATATGTCTTAAGTACAAAAATAATAATTAAATTATTTTTGGATTTTAGTCATATTCCAACATACCCTGGGAATGGTCCCAGTTGAAGGCCCAAAAACTGCATGTTTTGGAAGTGGTTCTGGATGTGTCTTAAAACGTATGATAACAACACTCAAAATTTTTCTTTCACTTGATATGGACATCATCACTGCACTCTACTTTGTCACAAGGACCTAAGTCATCAGGTTCATCCATTTAAAAATAATCATTCATTTATAATTTTCTTTGTCACTGCTCAGTGGAATTTCCCTATTGGTTCACTAACATTTATTGTGCCAATCAAAGCTTATAATTATTAATAAGCACATGTACGGGTTTCATGTTTACACTGGTCATTTGTCAGTCGTTTCTTCGTGTTCCGCGATCGAAATATGGAAATACCTACTTAAAAGTTCGAAACGCTTTAAGGGAATTGTTTTTGTAAACCCAGCATTCCCAAAAAGGGATTAGAGTCCCAGTACAACCTTTTGTTTGGCAACTGGTTGATTCCCATGAAAATGTTCAACCCAAAAAAGGCCGAAATTTCTGATCTATCCGTTGAAAATTCTAGATCCTCATATTTTGTGTGGGCGTGCGTAACCGTGGCACGGACCACGAGATCGATGAAATCGTCACCCAAAAAAAGATCGAAAAAATCTTTTGGGGAGGCATCCGATCCTAACGTGTGACAAGGACCAGACTCGGCATTAAAGGCTTCTACTTTGACAGAACTAAAATTATTTTTCCATTCAACCAGACACTCTGAATCGTCGCTTTCAGACTCACTCTCACTTTTGCTCTCAATTTCACTAACGTCTATGTCAGATCCACCGTCGAAAAATCCATGGAAATCATCTTCTTCGTCTTGGGAATTTCCAGCCACGGCACTCCAGGCAACGTTCATCTGTCTTCTTGGTCTACTTCTTTCTTCTTCCTCAGGCATCACAAATCCTGCAAAATCTTCGTTTTCTTCCTCTTCTTCAAACATACTTAAACCTCGCGTATGCGTCACCGTATTTTCAAGAACGCCTTGAAGAACGCCTGTAGTTCGCACGAACCTTGTTGTATGAAGCTCCACGAGGTACCATTTGAAAGCTTATTTTCCGCTCTATTTATAGGTGGTTGCTAAGCGATCAAAGCCGGATATTTTTCACAATCATACAATAAAACCATGCGCCCTTTCAGGGCGCATTGCCCGTCAGGGGATTCCCAATTCCAGGGCGCATTGCCCGTTAATGGGTTAATAATCATTCCTGCTCCAGCACACAGCCATTTACATGTATTTACAATCCTGCACAAACCTAAAAATAAAATATTAACTAAATTATATTGGCTGAAAGGCCTGTCATTCTTACCAATTCAGGAATGTTTTCTGTAAATATTTTAATCTATCAAACAAGGATAATACTTTAAGACCTTCCCATCAATTATAAATATGGTTTAACAGGTGTATGTCAAAATACCAGTACAGACACCCCTAATCAATTCACTAACCAAGCTCTCGCTATGGTTCCTATGGTCAAGCCTGATTCAGACTTTCAAAACTTAAGTAACCTAACTTTTAAAATCACTCAAGTGGAGTCATCTACCACAGTGCACACAGTGGATTTTTGATGTGATAAAAAATCTTATCTTTTTTATTTAGTGAAGCTTTCCACACAAGGGTAAATACATATTTACTTATAATTTGTTTTGAGCTTTCAACCCATCTACAAAGGAGCAGTGGACATTAGACAACATCAACTGATGTGAACTACCAGTGACATTTGAACATTGCTTCTCCTAAGACAGTCCAGAAGCCCTGAACAAATAATATTATATGTACTGCATACATGTCAAAACCAGCAATTCTTTTATTTATTACTATGTAAGTCCCTTTTTGTCTGCACATTCTAAAATAACTTTTGTCAAGGGAATATTCAACCCATTGATTCCACAGTATATTCCTACAGACAATCAAAATTGTCCAGCATTAGCCACAGTTAAATGAAAACGAGCTATTTTATTAAAGATTGGTAATAAAAGCAAAAGATGCTTCAAGATTTAGTCTGCCATTCAATACATAAAACCTCAAATAAACTTACAGTGAAAGCAGGTAACTTCTTGCACTCCAATAATCTTTACAACCATAAAACGTTTCAGCCCTTTGGCTTCCTTCAGTTAAAATCTACAAGCAAAAATACTTAAAACTTTAATGCATATATTCCTTTTAAACATGCACTTCATATTAACAGATTGCTCACTTATTTTGATTATTTCTGTTATCTTAAAAGGACAAATGTTTCATATTTAGAAATACATGTGCTGAAAACAAACCTTGTACCAAGTCATGCACAACAACCAAAATGTTACAGGATGCCCTAAGTTAAAAATTGCACATCCTCAAAGAATGGCCCTTCATTTAATTCTGAATCTACACACAAGAAGGACAGTTTCTTAATATATGCCAGTGCCTGACAATTTTGAAACCTGGCTAAGCAGCAACCCAAAGCTATAAATATCTGTAGCACCATGTGAAGGATGATACCCATCAAATAATGCAAGATTAGTGCCAATAGTCAAGTTTACAAAATTTCTCCTGATTACTTGGTCACCTTTAGTACTCCCTCATTAATTATCCTTATTGAAATATACTAGTTTTGGTTAAATCACAATGAACAGTAAAAAAAACAAAATTCATCACAACACTTGTCCAGGATTTCTATCCAACCATTCAGTACAAGAGAAATAGGAGCTTTAATCTTCAATGATGAAAATAACATGGAGCATTTTGAATCAGCCAGACTACAAAATCTCATAAGTAATTTGGAATTAACATCAAGGGCATTCCCAAACATAAAAGGAAAATTTAAGTTAAAATAGACATCTTTCAAATCATATCCCTTTCTCATTTCAAAACTAATAATCTTTTGCAGCAAAAATCACAGATTGACCTGGAACATAATAACTTCAAAACCTTACAAAACCAGAACAAACCTTTTTTTCACAAAAAAAATCCCTCCACTTTAAAACAGCAATTACCTGATCTCTTCATAATCTTTTCATTTATAGATTTTTCAAAATACAGGTGTGATAGCAAATTATAATAATTGGCCTTCAATTTTGACATTTTAAGAGAATCTAGTTCTGCATGTTTTGTTGTCTGAACTTCACCCTGCAGCTTTCTGCATAATTTTTATATTTCAAGTAAGCTACAGATATCTTTGATCATTAATTGCCTCTTTCAGTTTCTGTCTTCTGTATGTTCAATGAATTTTTTGACACATGTTCTGTGTTGGAAAAAAATTGTTCTGTGTAGCTCATGTTTAATCATAGTACAGACCATAAAAATGTGATTAAATAATATAGTTTCCATATCAAACATCATACATGTAAAAATTTGATATAAAAACGAAGATGAATGCTGCACAGTACTACATACTCTTAAACATACATGTCAACTATACCAATTTAGGTGGTACAGTACCGATTTGGGTGCTAATGTACCTCCGTACCGACATTGTATTAAATAGTACCACTTTAAATATTGTCTACGATTTTCATACCGGTTTGACAAATTTAAAAAAAAGAAAAGAAAAACAAAGGATTTTCGGTTAAGTTCATGACAATCTCCAAGCAAAATAGGCCATTAGCCCGTAGGCGTTCATCATGAACGCCTAACATCAACTGCATGCCTTCCTAGATGTTTCTTGCGTCCTCGGCGCTTGACCGTACCACTTTCACATGTATGTTGGCATGTATGATTAAATTGTCCCTGCACTCAAAAGTGACTATAAAATACCATGGCCAATGAAGGCCATACAAGAAGAAATATAGAATTTTACTGTTATGACCAATATCAAATTAAATTTCTACCAAGTACAACATCATGTAAACATTTAGTGAAGTCGTCCTGGTTATATATTTGATTGAAGCCTATACAATTGATGTAGACCTTTGTGGGTAGAACTGCCAGTTCGTTTTATTTATATGCAACCGATCCATCACGATTGCAAAGGTCATAAATATTTTCGCCACAAATGAAATCAGAATATTGATATGTGGTAGAATATTTCGTGTAATTCTTCTTACATACCAAACGTAAACAATGGATATGAACAGAGTATTGAGAGATCTTTAAAATATCGTAATTTCAAGACTTACCCTAGCAAGCAAAGCTGCGTTTAAAAAGACCAAATACACCCAAAGGAGATGCTCGCTTCCGAGGACTAGGCAATGATCGATGGCTACGATGAACTGGAGATGATTGGGCTGTTGTTATCTGCCTCGTGCACTTCGTGCTTCGTTCTCACTGTCCCTCACAGCAACCAAAACCTAAAAATATAGGCAACGAAGCTGAAATTAATACATAGTACGTACCAGTTTTAGAAACTTGTATTTACAAGCAAACAATGGAAGCCCGATTCAATTCCTCTGCCGTCGACAAGGAGAGGCTATGCCACAGTAAAAATTCTCCAGTATCAGTGTAGCCCAGAAAATAACACTTTGTAACCCAGATTGAGTACACAGATTGCAGCATTCAACTAAAGTCCAGCCTCAGACAACGTAGTCGGTGCACGTGTAAATGTACTCCACGCACTTCGAGATTAGTGCCCTCGCACCGCGCGAACGCACCATGGGCGTGGCCCGAGGTGACAATCAGAGGCACAGAGTAAATAATCAACCAGAGGTCCAACTCGCGTGAAAATTTGTCCCTAATTTTTTTATGCTCATGCGCTGGCCGCCACGTTCCTGGCAAGTCCCCCCGGCACTTTTGACCATCCCCGCGACTTTTTCTGGTTAAATGTAAACACGGCAAAGTTTAATTCATAACATTGCAAAAATACAAAAAATTACTTAATCTTATCAACCCTACGACGAAGGAAGTACGGAGTGGTCTAGGGATTTTTGCCTGGGTGTTCAAACAACAAAAAAAGGCTTTACCAAAGGACGAAACACGGTAGCCTTTGTTAACTGATGTCGTCAGCAAAAACAGGATAAGAATCATACCAGATATAGTGTAAATTATCTATTTAGACAAACAACAACGCCAGTTTCTTGAGTAATTCTCGACTTCATGTAAATCATCGCCTGACTACAATTCTCATATATTATTTTAATTATATACTATTACTTGTTCCAGCAGTTTTTTTAACGCAGGGATGTGTAGGCAAAGTTGTTGGGAACAATCGATAAAGTTAGCTCCAACAGGTTTGAGATTGTTGCAGTTGTTTTACTCCTTGGCTTTTATCTCCAAAAGGTGCTCGAGTTTTGTTTTGCCTTTTTTCACTCCCTCTTCCTCGGACATAATCATGCGATTGTTTTCAGATGATATATTGAAATCGGCTGTTTCGATCTGCCAATGCATACTTGCTTGGTAAGCTAAAAACACTAATTTACTCCACAATTTACTGAAAACTTCCAGGGGGAACTTTTAGTCCATTGAATGTATTTGACTACGCCAAAATCCTTCTAACCTTGGCAATATTAAAAAAAAAAATGGTGTAAACTTGAGTAGACATCAATTCCGAAAGAAAATACTTACCAAATATTTTTTCTAGCCACCTCCTTTGTCTCTGCAACCTTAATTTGACAATACCAAGACAACAAAACATTCAGATGGTCAAAATATTTAGGTTTTGGTTCAGATAAAAACATGCCTGTGAATGTTTGCCTGAAGACGCTTGCCAGGAACATGACGACCCTTGATTTAATGAGATGCGCGAGTCTACATGCGCGAAGACACAAACATCAAAGGCGCCGACAGCGAATGGGACTTCGGGTCGATTATTTACTCTGTGTCAGAGGTTACTAGTTCAATGTCTGTCAGGGGTTGAGAAATGTTTTCTGTGTGTCAAACTATTAGAAATAAGTGAATTAACATTATTAATGCCATAACGTTGAATAATCTCCTCTACTTTGCCTCTATGTTTATCAAACGCTATTCACTTTGCTTTAGGTGAATAGCTGTACAATGAAGCGGTGAAATGTACGATGAAACGGTGAAATGGCGGAAGAATATGTTTAAAGTTCTATCGGGGAAATCAGGCAAAGACTTTATTAGATTACAATGTGAATGACTAATGAGATTTAACAACGAATATGTCTTTATGGGAATTGCACTGAAGGTTTATATGACTCTTCCTATGATTCTTTTACAAAAACCTTCAGCTTCATCGAAAGCAAAAGATCATTCCCAAGCTTTACTTCGTAGAATGGATTGTCTAAAAAAAGGTAATTTCAGCCTCCTTCTATCTGAATGTCGAAATATTCAACAACAAATACAACCAAAGAAATCTACAGCAAATTTCTCTAAAACATTTGCAAAGCTGGTGTTTCAGGGGAAGATTAATGCTTCTCTGCGTCTTCTAACTTACGAAACATGCGGTGGGGTATTGCCATTATCCGAAGAAGTCTTTCAAAGTCTACGGGAGAAGCATCCATCTCCTGCTGAAATAAAATCTGATAGTCTCCTTCATGGCCCAATTGCCGACCTCTCTAATGTATCGGTGGCAGTGGACGAACGAGATGTTTTAGCGATAGCTAAAACATTAAGGGGAGCTGCTGGTCCTTCGGGTCTCGATTCTAATCAGTATATTCGAATGTTATGCTCAGAGCAATTTCATCGCGAAGGTAAAGTCCTTAGTGAACAAATTGCCCTGTTATCTAAGAAGATCTCTACAGAATGTCTTGATCCTTCGTGTGTAGGAGCCTATAGAAGGCTTTAAGTATAGAGCCGCTGTGATCTGGAATGCACAATAATTAGAGGACAAAATTTATGAGCTTTGAGATTCAGTATTTTTAATTGTAAATAGCTTTGAATTTTAGTATTTTTAATTGAAAATAGTCTGGTTTTTAGTTTTAGTATTATCATTTAAAAGCTCTGATGTAATTATCCTTATTTCTTATTTTCTCGTTTTAATTTCTTATGTGTGCAACACGGCGTAATAAAAAAACAACTGAACATTTTTCCCTGTAAATAAACTTTGTTATTGGTTGATTAGTTACCGTGCATAAATAAGATTAAATAAATAAATAAATAAATAAATAAATAAATAAATATGTTGCTAATAGGCTTATTCCGACAGACAAATCCCCAGATGTACGACCGATTGGGATTGGCGAGATCTTAAGGCGCCTACTTGGGAAAGTTTTGGCGAGGGTTTTTAATCAAGATTTTAAACAGGCTGCGGGTCCGATTCAAGTTTGTGGTGGACACGAAGCTGGAGCAGAAGCTGCAATTCATGCTATGCATCAAATTTGGGATAAGAAAAATACCGAAGGGATTTTACTTATTGACGCCAGTAATGCTTTTAATTCGTTAAATCGTAAGGTCGCCCTTCACAACATCCTGATATTATGTCCAAGGCCAGCAATTACCATAATAAACACCTATCGAAGGCCCTCTCGATTATTTGTTGTTGGTGGTAGAGAATTACAATCGCAAGAAGGTGCCACACGCTATGCTATCTTATGCTGTTTCAGTTGCTGCGTTGATAGTTTTTCTCCATATCAAACTGACTGAAGTGAAGCAGGCCTGGTTGGCCGGTGATTGTACTGCTGCTGGAAGTTTATGCGCTTTATTAAAATTCCTTAACATGATAATAATTGAAGGCAAAAAATATGGATATCTTGTTAACACTGGAAAATCTTGGTTAATAATTAAGAACTCGTGTGATCTAGGGAGAGCTACTGAGTTATTTAAAAACCACGATATCAAGTTAAGTACCGAAGGTCAAAGCCTCTTGGGTGCTGTTATTGGTTCTACTTCTTTTAAAGAGGAGTATGTTAACAACAAAGTGTCTGTGTGGTGTAATAAATTAGAACGATTGAGTTCAATTGCAAAATCCCAACCCCATGCAGCATATTCCACATTTGTACACGGGTACAAACACAAGTTTACATACTTCATGAGGACTATTCCCAATGCAGCCCATTTGTTTCAGTCTGTTGAAGACATTATTAGCACAGAATTTATACCATCTATATTTGGCCAAGAAATCTCCCATTTAGATAGGCAATTGTATGCTTCGCCTATACGGGATGGTGATCTCGGAATACCATGCATTCCTGATGATGCAGATTTTGAGTTATATTCGTCAAAGGTCTTAAGTGCACCTTTGTCTGCACTAATTATTTCACAATCATTTAACCAACTTTCTCGTCCTGATTCAATTGTTAATGCGAGGTTACTTGTTCGTTACTACAGGGCTCAAAGAGCAACAAAATGCTTCACACTTGCTTTATCAACAACTGACGCCGCGAATCAGTCGCGAACAATCACATTGGCATGTCATAAAGGAGCTTCAGGATGGTTAAATGTTTTACCTCTTGAAGATGAAGGATTTTCCTTCAATAAGGAAGAATTCAAAGATGCTCTTGCCCTGAGATATGACAAATACATACCTGATTTACCGAATGAGTGTCCTTGTGGTAAACCATTCAATCCCAATCACGCTATGGATTGCAAGAAAGGAGGCTTTATTCACGCGCATCATGATAATCTTAGAAATTTGGAGGTGGCTTTATTATCTGAAGTGTGTAAAGACGTTTCTGTGGAGCCAATTTACAGCCAGTTACGGGAGAAGAGTTTGATTTGCGATCGGCCAATACAGAAGATGAAGCACGTCTGGATGTTAAAGCAAGGGGTTTCTACAGGCAAGGCCAATGTGCATTTTTCGATATTAGAATAGCTCACTTGAATGCTGTGTCGAATAAATCCCAAGCCACTGAAAAGATCTTGCTTCGTCATGAGAACGAGAAGAAGAGGGCGTATAACAGAAGTGTTATCGAAATAGACCAAGGAGTACTTACACCTCTAGTTTTTGGCACCAATGGAGCAATGGGAAAAGAGTGTGCAATATTTCACAAAATTCTTGCCAAGAAACTTGCTGTAAAATATGATAAACCTTATTCAATGATTATGTCCTATTTAAGAACAAAAATCTCATTTTGTCTTTTGAGATCATCTTTGCTATGTTTGAGGGGCATCAGATGTCCTTTTTATCTCGCTGAAATTAATTTCTAGAGTACGTTTTACTTTTTTATTCTTTTAAGTATTTGTTTGATATTTTACAATTCTTGTTTTAAACGATGAATAAAATCTTCAGTCATCATAATTGTTAAAGTAAATATACTAACTAGGCCCCTGATAAAATTATATGGGCCCAATCACCTCTTGGCCCCTCCATTCCACCCCCTGTGAAATAGGATCATCTTTACCATAGTTCTCCTTTTTGCTACCGTATCTTGTTATTGTGGTGAAATGAGTCATAATAAAGTGCAACTGCCAACACCAAAAAGTTTATCAACTGTAACTGACAGAATCCAGAATGCACTGCTCAAAATAATGTTACAATATTATGTCACTGCTATCTGCAAACTCCCAGACTTCATACTGGGAGTGTTTAGTTTACTGCATGATCATTACTTGAAAACTTACAAAATATAGAAAAGGTAGGACAGCAGTTTGTTGCACTTTTCAAATCTCTTCTGATATTGCAAGCATTCTTTATCACTAACTTGCCTTGGTCTTTAGCATACTTTCTTCATCATTGTTGTTCCTCTTCATAATTATTTTCCTATTTTATTTTCTTGGAAGTTGCTTCCAAGAATACCTGGACCAAGAATACCTTTATTGATTGGGAAGGAAAAGATGTATTTCATGATATACCAATAATGCCAAATTATTTTACCAAATTACTGGTTGCTTTTTTCTTAAGATTGTCATCCTATGAAGTGAACATTAAGCCTCAGACTTCAAACATGGTGCAGTGGATGTCAGAAGGAATAGTGAAATCACATTATTGAGGATGAATGGAAGTGTGATACTAAAGACTGCTTCATTTAATGTCTATCACTTAAGGAGCTTGTATCCAACTCTACAGAATAAAATCATACTGTACAATTAACCTGAATATAAGTAAAAAGTGCACCCATGCTCATTGATCAGTTAAAATACATTTACACAACGGAAGAAAAACTACTGATGCAACTGATGCCCAAAATGCTGTGGTCAATTGACTATAAAAAGTTCATTCAACTCAGCTTTATAAGTTTCTGATGGCAAACTGGTGAAATACATCATTGATTACTTACACTATAAAAATCTCATTAAGTTATTTTATTTCAAAGAAAGGCAAAATTCTCACTTTATCTTCCGACAATACCATCTAACAAATGACTTGTTGACCTTGCAATAAAAACATATTTTGGGGAAACAGATAATCAATTCATTGCTGACTTGAAATGACAGTCAATTTGACTGACTTAATGGCCTTTGTTGTTCTTCTAACATTCTCTTCTTTACATAATCTTGCCTTGAATAACTAAATTTATAGAATTTTTTACTTTTTTAACTCTATTAAAACTTCTACTTATGAATGCACTAGATATCAAATTTAACAGTCCAGAACTAAACTCAGGTTTAAGACTAGCAAAGAACCATAACATTTTACTGAGTTTTTGTTAACTTTGTTTTTACATCTTGTTTTGTAACCAATACTGTAATCAGTGTCCTGACACTTACATGTACATGTAAATAATGACAGCCAAATATTCATCAGTGATTCTCATTACCTGTTGTGTACATGTATATAGATGCAGCTTGTTTTTCCAAATATTTACTCTAATGATGACTTTGAAATAAAGTTAAAATATCACAGTTTCAACATTCAACTTTTGTGACTCTTAATTCATTACTTGAACCATGAGTTTACAAGTTTTATTTCCTGTTTGGAATTTAATTTGTTTTATGCAACTTCTCTTAACTGCCATAAACATGCTGGCATAAGGATGTTGCCATTGCCTGTAGCATTTGTAAAACAGACACATAATTAACCATCTACTGTAGGGGCAGATGCCCTACTCTACTAAATTAATTCATCTGGAATTAGCCTTGATCAAATTCTCAAATGTGTCATTGCTCCTTAAGATAAATTGTAAACAGTACATGTTTAATGGAAACACTTGTTTCCAGTGTCTGCAGCAGATGGCAGTACACTGCAAGATGTCTAAAGAGTTGAATTATTGCCAGTTTGGAGACTATGCAGCTTTTTACTTTACCAATTGAATTTACATTATTGGATTGCTCATGGTCCTTTCTTACAATTCTGTCATAAAGGAAGATACAAGACCCTTTCATAACTGAGGGCATACTCCATCATTTTACTCTGGCTAATCCCCAACATTTTCCTTGTCAATAAGAAACCTGACTGGCAGGAAAATGGTTATGACTGTGTGCTTAGACTTTAAATATGAGGTTCATTGGATTCAGTTTTCTATACTGCAGTCAAATAGAAACACTTCATGCTCTGGCTGCTTTACAAGGATATGGCAGATGGTGTAGACAATATAACAGCAGGTATTGAACTGTAACTTTGAAATCAGCCTTGAGTTAACGTTAAATTGCTTTTATCAAGTAATTTGCTGACCATAAACCTTACAGTATTATCCATAAATTCAGTTTTCATTGTTTTACTGTAGTAAGTATATCATTAAATATCGTAGAATTTAAACTTATACTATGCTTCATCCCATTTATTTAACAATTATGCCAGAGTCAAGGCCCTTCATCCTTCAATTATGCCATTAGCTTACAACTGGTCATGAAGTGAAATAGAAACCTGTCTAACCGATAAACTTCAGGTTTATGGTTTAAAAATTGCCCATTGCTGAGAGATTAACGGTAATCAAATCAAAGGACAAACCAGCTGCAAAATTGTAACCTCACTTAATCAGTTATAAAAATTGAACTCCACCGATTATCATACGCCGTACGAAACCTCACCACATTCCTGTACTCCGCTATCTACTGTAACTAGAGGAAGTAAATGGTGATTTCGACTTCCTTCGTGTCGGATTCCTCGGTAATGTGAGCTAAACTCTCGCTTTCCTAGTAGCCATTTGACTTCTTACTAACAATTGCATTCCTTTAGGTTTGTCTAGCTCTGTCATAGCCGCAACAAACAGGAAGTCACTGTTCCACTTCATAGGAGCTTGTTATCTTTGAATAAATTTCATTCTTTTCCACTTCATAAAAAAATTATTGACAACAAAACAAAATTCTGGTGGAAAACCTCATTTGTTGGATAGGAAAGACAGTTTCGAATCACAACTTGGTCCATCAGTTTAGTTGCTTATCACTCTCAAACAATCAATTATCCCAACGGACAGCAATCACGTTCACTGACCCTTCTTAAAGTTAAAAATACACTCTTAAAACCGGTTCATTTGAGTAATCCTTCACGTTGGCCTTAAATAGAAGACAAACACCATTAAATATCTTACCTAAGGACTTATAAGCGATTCTTCCGTGTGACTGTGTCTGCTACCTCTTTCGACCATATGTGAACGACTTATTGATCTTGAAACTTGACGATATCTTGATGGGCTGGGCAAAAAATTGCTTTTCATCGTCTCTGAAGGGGATTTCCCTTCCGTCGCTGGGCCTGATCGGTTCACGACCCATTTTGAAGGATTGAAGATAAAGTCTTCTAACCCCTTACGATACTTTTGAGCGTCAATGGGACTAAAGAATAGTGGAAATACCAGACTTTTTTGTAGCTGTACGTTGACTTGAAGTTAGTTTGGCCCTAACAAACTGGGGTCAGTTGTACAAAGCCCTCCTAGCATGTCCGTACGATAAAACCTGGTGCCCCCAGTGAACTCTAAAAAGACTTGAACGATAACTCAATGTGCAATTTTGAAGCCAAAAATGACGGATATGCAGGCCGCCCAGGGAACTCTATAAAAAAGCTGAAACAATAATTCAGGGTGAAATTTGGAAGCCAAAAATGGCCGATATGAAGGCCGCCATGTACGTCAAACCCAGTCCTTTTACAAGAAAATGTACGACGATTAAATCTTCAATTTACTGGAGTAAAAATTTTGCCAGGAAAATTATGAAGAATTCAGTACATACCTCAATATAATTTTTGGCGACCGACACTACAGAAAAGGATGAATTATTTGGCAAAAAAACCCCAAAATTTGAGTTCAAAATCGCGCGGGAATTGAAGGTCGTTTTTATTTTTCAACGCTATCCTGAGTGGATTATAGATCTTAAGTTAAAGATTCAACTAGTTCAACCTTATACCTCGTCTCAAACGTAGTTTTCAGGCTGGTCAATCCTAAATCTAAAGAATAAATCAAAAATTTAATTGGTGAAACTGCAAACTCACTGCTCCTCAGTGTTTTTCCATATCTTCTTAGTCCCCTTTCAAAAAAAACCGCTTGATATCATTGATCTAAACGGATTACCAATATTCTGAATTTTATATTTTTTATTTGTTTTAGGGATAGTCGAAGGTCAGGTTTCATATTAGACTAGAGTAATGGTTAGGATAAGGCTTATGATTTGGTTTGGATTATTTTCAGATTTATCGATGGTTAATTTTTGGTTGACCTGGTTTACGTCGATGTGATTTAGTGCGAATCGGATTTGTTTACCAGGACAAAAAAGAACATGAAAAAGGAACAAACCAAAGGTAAAAAAAACCACCATTAAATGAGAGAAAGAAGAACGTATCAAATCCTTAAAGGTTTGCAACCAACTACCTTCGAATTTTAGAGTATGTGAGTTCCATACACAAGCAACGAAAAACAGAAGTACATTAAAATATAAGGTTCAAAATTAAAGTAAACAAAACGTTACCAACAACTGCCCGTATTTTGATAAACATGAAGAAAGTAGATCAGTGTTTCACTTTTAAAAATCAACAGAGTTCTCAAGCTTTGTTCACTTTGACACAAAAAATATGAGAAAATACACTTTACGGAGAAATGTTGCAAGTTCGAAGTTATTCTTCACATCGAAAGTTAGGTTAGGGTTTACAAGAATGGAACAGGATAAAGGTACGATATTAAAATATTGCCCGTAATTTTTAATATGAAAATCTACGAAAACGAAAGTAGGAAACGGGAGAAAACAAAGAAAAACAAGAAAAACTCGCATATTTTCCACGAGTTTCAGGTCAAATTTTGCTTTAATTTTGCAAATAATTCGTGTTTGAATCCACTTAAGTCGCTAGAATTTTTTCTAACCAAAGACTTACTGGTGTAACATATATTGGTTTATCATTATGTGTTCTAAAACAATTGTCCTTCCAAATATTAATAATTTCCTTGCCGGCCACTGTACTGTGTTTTGCACAATGTTTTTCACACTTCAGACGTGCATAGCTTCCTTCAGTGGCTGGAACTTTGGTTTCATCCAATCATAAGGCCGAGCATAAGGAGTTACTGTTCCAGTCTATTTATAGAGTTCACTTGATGCACCTCAATGATTAGTTGGGTCATACGCCTCTGAACTGGTTAATGATTGGAAGGTAGCATGCTGGGAGGGAAATTTTTGAATTTCTGAAGCACTAAAATGCTATTTCCTGCATTTTGAGAGCACTTTTAGCAAAAAATATAAAGACCATAAAAGAGATTATTACGACCTATATAAGAGAGGTTCTGAGTTTCAATACCAGCAAACTCTCTCGAAGCAGGAACTAAAAGTTGGAATTAGAACGACAAGAAGAGATGATGGTAAAATCACTAGGAGAGTCGTGGCGAACTTGCAACCTAGCTCACCATCTAAGTCTTGGTAGCTCAATGGTTAAAGCGTCTTACCGGTCATCAGAAGGTTGCGGGTTCGATCCCCGTCTGGGGCTCAGAAATCATTTTCTGATTATCGAGCTTGAAGATCGTTCATCTAGCCTAGGTTGTTGTTAAATCACACTAACAATCTCTCGACGTCCAGTTGGATGAACTGAGGTAACATTCGAGGTAATTCCAAACCTAGTTCTGAACATACATTCAGAAATACAACATGTTTCCTTTGTTTTATGTACAGTTTTATCCATCCAATATAATGATTCTATTATATGGCTGAGCTTATTTTTCTGTCCGTGTGGCGTGCGCAAAATTACACGCGCCGATTGGTTGCTGAATATTCCATGAATTGACCTACACTGCTAAAGTCAACTAGAACAGTTAACTAGAGCGTGATACGAACTCGTATCTCCGGCTTCTCGGAGCGCTGCTCTAGCAAATTGAGCTATCGAGTTATCTGGGAACAGTATACTCGCTTTATCTAATATAAGTGCAAAATATGAATTATTCTGTTCATGTTACCCGGATGATGATTGTGAAATAGAGTCGAAACACTGCACATCCTCATGGATACCGAGCGTTAAGTTGTCGTGAGAATCTCTCGTGAACTTAGATTGGATAAAACGATCATACTGTTTCCAGTTGATTCCATAGCTCAATTGGTAGAGCAGTGGTCTGGTAACCCGAAGATGCGAGTTCGAAACCCGCTCTAGTCAACTTTTCTAGTTGACTTTATCAGTGTATGTCAATTCATTTCATGTTACCTTGAGGATGATTCTGAAATAGATTGGTTGATGAACGTAATGATATTTAACCATACTAGACCAGACTTGGACTGGACATCGTGCCATCTTGTCACAGAACGATGATTGACTATTGTTCTACGGTACGATGGCACAATGGCCAGTCCAAGTCTGTATTAGGTAGTCCAGTCCAATATCGTTTTTACTCCGGACCAGTGAGTTTTGGCGGGAAAATCTTCGAACAGATTTTAACGACATTTAAAGAGAATTAAGTTTCTACGTTGAAAAATTTCAGATAACGAAACGTGCTGGAATATTAGTGGCTGCTTTTGTTTGAAGCTAGCTGTACAAAAATACTATACACAATGTTTCACTGGTGGAATCAAGAAGCAAACTGAGCGAGTTAAGAGGTAAGGTAAACAGCGACATCCGACTACAACAACACGGTTGAAAATGGGAAAGAGAACCAATCAAAAGTCAAATAATAAATTTCTTTCCAGTTTATTTTGCTTTTTCCAAGATTCAAGTCAATTTTTACATATTTTACAAAAAATTAATATCACTTACGGTACTTTTTTACATCAAACAGTATCTCTAAAAATATATTAAGTATTTAAAGTCCGTTTATTAAATACTGATAAAAGATCCAAACGAGACATCCTCGGCTAGAGATGACATTTTAAGTTTCTCAAGTGCATCAGCTAACTTTTGTCTAGTTCCTCCTCTTTCAATATATCTGGTAAGCATTGTACGAGCTTTATGACTTTCATCCTCACCAACACGGGAGTAAATGATATCCTCAATCTCACCAGTTTCAAATAGCTCGGTAAGATTGGCAACCTCTTTCCATGTCCTGGGAATTCCTCGTGCTATTGGAACAATTTCTTCTTGTTGGAGATGATCATGTGGCCTTTGTTTTACTTGACACTCTATCAAAATCAAGCAAAAGGTTCAACTATATATAACTGAGATGATTACTCATTAAGTTGCTGATTAAATATGAAAAATCTTAAACATGGCTGATATGTTAGCCTGACCTCCCCTAAAAAATCTATTTAAAAATTTAGTTACCATTAAGCGACAAAAATTTCAACCCGGTCTCAGCCTTTAAATTTTATCCCGGTTAGCCGAGCTGACATTTGAGCCCAGGTTGAATTCCTTCCGCGTAACGAGCCCCATAATATATACCATAATGTATTATTTTTCGTGTTACAAACCATGATCAGCGTCTTGAATTTATTTAAATTTCTTTCACAACTTTAGGCTTTTGTATACTTTCCACATTTTCACACATTTGCATACTTCCAACAGAATAATTGTATTAAGCATTAGTCAATTGCCCGTTGATTTCATTTACATGAAGCCTTTACTTCATACAGAAAAGTAACTACTTTTCTGTATGAAGTAAAATATTAGTTTAATAAGTTAATGTTTTGGGGCATACTTATAGCTCGCGAATGAAGGAAGACAAGCAAATAATCGGCATTCCGACAAGTATCGGACTTGTTTATGATTAGATGGATTGGCAGAGAACACATGAGGTAAAAGAAACATGCTTACTTGTCTCTTTGGAGCCAGTGTCTTCCTCAATAGATAAACTTTTCTTGGACTCACTACCTGTTGAATAAAGAAGTTTCTTAGAATAAAGTCTTCTTTCCAAGATTGACGCAGAAATTGCCTCCGAGCATTTTCAACTGGAAGTAAATAGAACATGCACAAAAAGCGCTGCTTGTTGAATTCAAAATTCTATCTTTACATTGTATTTATACTGTCCAAAGCTTTCTAGGGTTGATAAAGACTACTCCATTGACAAGGCCACTATCGATGTTGACCGACCATGCTATTATTTAAATGTAGTATTATGTAGTATTATGTGGTGACCGGAATATGACTCAGCAAGAGAATGATATTGAAGATGATGAAATCACAGCTCAAACGTTAGTGCATGAACCTCAACGGACAATAATTACACCTTCACAACTCACACAAATGAAATCAGACACGTTTTGTAGGAAAGGGGTACCAAGGAGACCCGAAGCAAATTCGACATAGATTTTTCAGGATGCACTTCCATAAATTCCTATTTAACTCATCTAATCTCAACTTCACCACAAAGCTTCTTTCTTAATTCTGCCAAAAAGCACATTTTCTTACCTGTGACATTTACCCAAAATGTTTCATGAAGCTTCGAAGAAATCTCCCCAGTAAGGTTTCTTGGACATACAGCAAATTCTTCCTTTAAGCATTCAAGACTTAAAATGCATACGCAGTCGTCATCAGTACAAGCTTCTTTTTCATGCCTCAAACATGGTGTCTTTTCCTTCAGGCAAAGATCACATTTCAAACCAAACTCGTATCTTACACCTTGGTAGCATGGACAGGACTTAACTTTCGTGATTGCGGCATGAAGGGCGGACAAGACCGAACTCCTTGCAATGTCCTTACTTTCAACCGTCTGCTCATCAACTAAAAAATAAATGAATAAACAAACAAACAAATAAACAAAACAACTAAAAATAAGTTTTTAAGTTTTTTCAAACAGCTTTAAATTACTCCATGTGACACAACTTTAAATTGTTTCCACATGAAGTTAAAAATCTCAGACATTCACACCTGATATTGCAATCTGGATTCTAGTTACATGGCGGATCAAAATCACAGAATATTTAATGCTGTTTTCACACCTGAAAACACGACAGCAATTGGAGTGAAATTCAGGCATTTTCGCATCGTCGTGTTCGACATCACCACGGGCCCATTTCAATATTTCCACAAGGACTCTCGTGTAAAGTCCAAGTGGAATGGTATCACCTTTAAAGTTAAGGTACAGTGACGGCTGCAAACTCGACGATAACACTTTCTTAATATCGCTCTCCTCCCATCTTTTGGCCACCATGGATGGAACCAGATAGAGATTTTTCCCCCAGTGACAGATTAAGCCCACTCGAACCATGATATCTTTCAAAGCTTTCTCTTGGCTATGATTCTCTAACGGATTGGGAAGGTTTCCGAAGTCAAGCACTCCTTCCGTCGTCAGCTTTGTCCAAGCACGTGAACAAGCTGTACTCCAGGTAGACTTTGGGGCAACGGTTAATACTTGGGTGAACAGCTTTACTAGCCATGCTGCATCAAGTACAACCAGGTCGCTCATGGGTGGATTTCCATCAAAATGGACGACTATGTTCTCCTCGTGGAAGAACGTCATGGCTTCTTCGAACGTTTCGTTCACCTGACATTGTTCTCCCAGTTTCCGAGCTTCATCCAGAGTGATGTATGGGCAGTCTTTCAGGTCTTCAGACCGCCTCAAGGTATCGATAGCACGTTCGAAGATAAGCCAGCTCACGGGAGTTTTTTCTTGACCTCTCAAAATCTCTTGTGCCGTTGTAAAGATGGTCTCTCGCAAGGCTTTGAGCTGATCGGTTTCATACGCATTCCTCCGTTTTCTATTATTAATAACATACTTGGCAACAACAAGTGAACTGCAACCAATGCGTTCAAATCTCTTCTCAAGAGCTTCGGTAACTTTCTTCAGCTTCTGCTCTAGTATCTCGCCACGTCTCATCTTATCAGGCTTGGTAAAAACGAGAATAGCTTTGGGCAGATTAAGACTTTGCGCGGAATTACTTTCGGCCTCTTTACTGGAAGTGTTAAGGTTACGAAGAGCTGCCATCCACCTTGTAATATAATCGAAATTTGTTTCATGCAGGGGGTTTTCTTGGTCTCTCTCTAGGTTTATTAAACCCTTTTCCACGAACTTTGGCTGTGCCTCGTCGTAAAGGGACATTGACAGATCAACAACAAGTATAAATAGCGTTCTCAACCTCAGCATTATCGAATGCACGTCGTAATAAACAGACTGGCCACCAACGTCTCCCAACATGAATCTAATTGCGTCCATGGTATCATCACGATAACTTTCGACGTTCTTCATTTCTTGTTCGATCTTGCTTTTTAAGTCGTCTGATACGTGATAGTCAAGTTGATCGTTCATACTTTCCGCTGTGTCACTTTTTCCTTCGTCATCCCCTCCACGTCTACGTACGTCGCTACGGCAGTCATCTCCATATGTAGCTCTGTCTGTAGCTCCAGCTCCAGCTCCAGCTCTAATTCCAGCTCCATCTTCATCTGCAGCTTTAGCTCGATCTTTATCTCCCTGTCCAACTTCATCATCAGCTCCTTCTTCGCTTCCATTTATAGTTTCACTTGGATCTCCAGATTTACCTTCAAGGTCAACACCATACTCTTCGTCGCCAGCAGCGCTTCCACCTCTTCCTTCTTCAGGCTCGTTTTTACCGTCAGCTATTGTTCTGGCGACTTCCTTTCCGAGGACATTGTCAGTATATGTTTTGGATGCCATGAACTGGTCATCTTTTGCACGCTTCCAAGGTTTGGATTTGTCATTCTCTTGTACCTCAACAACGTCAAATTCGATGCCGATTGTGCTCGGTTCTTTCTTTTTTGACGCTTCACCCAGAAGACTTTTCTTCAAAGATGTTTTTCCCACACGACCTTGACCAATAAAAAGTAATGATATACGATTGTTTTTCTTTTTACCATGCTTTAGCGTCTCCGATACTGCTTGCTTCACTTTCACTTCTACAATGGTAAAAGGACAAAAAAACAAAAAAATCAAACTAGGATCAAACGTCTAAAGGTAACTCTGCAATTAACATAGTGAAATAATTTTTAATAAATTTTTCTTAAAAATTTATTTAAAAGAAAGTGAACCTTCTTGGAATATGTTGTCGACCACCCTAATTTTCGAATATATTTTTAAATTTTAGTATTTACCATGCTTTATCGTCTCTGATACTGCTTGCTTGAAATGTACGGCATAATGAAATGGGAAAATGCGAAAATCTAACTTGAATATTCTCAGCCTAGTTGTGAGTAAACTTTTGACTCCAATTGCATATAAATATATGACTTTAACTTAGCTGACATCGGATACTTGGAAACAAACTGAGAAATGAATCCAGCAGAGGATTTTCAGAACCTTGTTGAAGGCTACCCCAGGAGTTTAATTTACGTTAAACAAGTAAGAGGCAATGCAATCAAATACTCACAAAGTGTATGTAAATCTTTGCCCGAGAGAATTCTGAAGTAGTTACTAAAACCTAAAATTTCTTCGCCATCTCTGATTTAAATGTTTAACAGCTTTAATTCAGAATATTCAAGAATATTACTAAATATGGCATGACACGAACGGGACAAGTCCCATGCAAGGAGTCAGCCGCAATTAAAATAAAACTAAGTATAATATACTATATATGGAATCATTAGAATAAGTAAAAATTAGACATGACAAGCACAAGTCCTACACAAATAATAAGTGCAGGGTAGTTCAGGATCAAAAATTGTTATCAGAAGTTCCTTGTAAGTCTTATATAAAAATAATCTGAAACTACCGACAGATTGAAATGTATCAAATGGAGCTATCTCAACAATAAGATTCCATAGGTTAACAATTCTATTGAAGTATGATGATGTAAAAGTGCTAGTTTTGCAGAAGGGAGTTTGCAAATACAATGACGAACCCCTTCTTGTGCGACTACAGACAATAGGTGTAAAAATGTCAATGTCAAGGTCGATTAAACCAAGGTCGTGAAATGTACGGTGCAATGAAATGGGCAGAGGTGCGAAAATTTAAGTTGAATATTCTCAGCCTAGTTGTATGTTAATTTTTCACTCCAACTGCATATAAATATATGACTTTAACTTAGCTGACATTGGTTACTCGGAAGCAAGCTTTAGTCTGATGCTTCAAACTGCAAGTCTGTCCGTGGAAACGTAGGTTCTATTTAGACAAATTGATTACTTCATTGTAATTGGACTATGGCCGATAATCACGAATGATCTTGATTGCTTTCCAAACGAAACCAGTGCTTTTAGCGGCGCAACTACAGGGTGGGAAGGGTGGGAAGGGTGGGTAAGGCCTACGAGCTCCTGAGCAAAAGGAATTAATTAGAAGCTCCGAAAATTTTGTGATGACATTATCATTTTCATATCATGACGGCATGAATTTGCCCGAATCAAACTGTTTTCATGAGCAAACTTTGCTCTTCAACGGCTGTTAGTTTTCAAATAAATAATCATCAGTTGGTTTTACGTTTGTCTATCAACAAGACGAGAATGACTTAATATCTGGATCAACGTTTTCAGGACATTGATGGCCAGAAATGCCATCCCTAGAAAAAGAGTCGTTTGGTACTTCTGCCCTTAAAGCTTTAATGGGACTTCTGTCCTTAAAATAGGCCATAATGTGAAGGTTGTGGGGTGCAAGCCTCTGGATGACCACTTTGCCTCCTGTTGCCTGTATGAGGGCCTGGTGAAAAGTACAGACTGCTTATGCTGCATCAGCACTTTAATTTATTTATTTCATATTACTGAGAATAGTAACCCCATATCAGAAAGCAAAATACTTGATAAACAATGAAAGGTCGAAATTGAAAAATATCAAATACAAAAAATCATTGATGCATCAGAATAAATTACAATTGACATTAATTACCTGCACCATGCTGCGTGAGATAGTCAACCACCCCGGCATTTCCATAAAGTGATGCACGATGAAGTGGAGTACTACCATTGTTATTTGTTGATGTGAAGTCACTGCCTTTGGTGATAAGTAACTTTACGATATCTAGATGACCACGTCTGCAGGCATTGTGAATAGGCAAGTTACCATTCTTGTCTCTTGAGTTAACTTCTACACCACGTTGGATTAGATAATCAACCAATGGCGTATGTCCATTCCATGATGCAACGTGAAGTGGAGTACTACCATTGTTATCTGTTGATGTGAAGTCACTGCCTTTGGTGATAAGTAACTTTACGATATCTAGATGACCACGTCTGCAGGCATTGTGAATAGGCAAGGAACCATAATACTTGTCTCTTGAGTTAACTTCTACACCACGTTGGATTAGATAATCAACCAATGGCGTATGTCCATTCCATGATGCAACGTGAAGTGGAGTACTACCAATCTCATTTTTTGATGTGAAGTCACTGCCTTTGTTCATGAGTAATTTTACAATATCTAGATAACCCTTCTTGCAGGCACTGTGAATAGGCAAGGAACCATAATACTTGTCTCTGCAGTTAATTTCAGCACCACGTTGGATTAGATAATTAGTTATTGAGATATATCCATTGAAACAAGCATGATGTAAAGCAGTTCCCCCCCAGAATCCTCCACGCTCTTCAATGTCTGCGTCATTCTCCACTGCAGCTTTAACGCCATCCAAATCTCCTTTCTCTGCTGCAGCCCAAACAGACATTTTCCTATTCAAAACATATGCATTCAAATTTTGAAAAAAATGAGCCATCTCTGCTCCCCCCCTTACCCCCCTCAACGGGATAGGGTTAAACGGGAGCAGAGCCTCTGCAGAGTCCCACCCCGCACCGGTCCACCCAAACGGGGACTTCAACAATGTAATATATTCTACAAAGTTTTATCTATGTACAAGACTCCATGCTCCTTCAATGTGAAAGCTCCATTTTTAATTTCCATAAAGAAATATAAAGAAATAACCTAACACCCCGATAAATATCACAATTTCATCTTATTCATGAACAAAAGATCATACGTGTTTTTTTTAGTTATTACTTAATTTTATTTGTATGTTTCAACTTTTTTTTTCCACTGAGCATATGCGAGAAGACACAACGTTTTCTAATGGAAATGTCCCCTCAAGGCTTCCGATAGACTATCGGCCAATCACAAAATAAGCTTCATTCCACACTCTTTTCACACTACGTTGCTCCTGCAGTTTTCTTGTACTAAATTTCAACTACATTCCGCCAGGTAAACATTTTACATGAGTTGCCTTAACAGTTAATTTTAGTTGCTACGATCAACCGGTAATCCTTCATTTATTTGTGAAACAGCAACATTTGCATGTACACTTCCAAGACGAAATTCATCGATTTCACTTGACATAACGGATGAAATGAGAACAGAATGTTATTGTTCGACAAGAGCGTGGTTTGTATTCTGGTTTAAATAGTTCCCATGTACTGGAAAAGTTCATCAGTGCGACACTCTTCTGCCTCATAATGAACTAAATCATTTGGCTCGTGTAGTTCACTCTTTCACGGTTCAGTGCACATGAACACTTCAAATAATCTTTTTGAAAAGGCCATCTTCGCACTTATTGCAAAAAACAAAAGAACATTCAATTATTGTTATTTTAAATGCAAAGTGTTAGCACGTTAGAATGCCATGTAGATGAAATGCAAAATGGTAGAATACGTCTTAAGTACAATAAATTATTCTTGGACTTTAGTCATATTCAAACATAGCCTGGGAGTGGTCCCCTTTGCTACCCACTTTATTCTTATGAATCCTTATAGTCCTTGTGACAAAGTAGAGTGCAGTGATGATGTCCATATTAAGGGAAAGTGAATTTTTAAGTGATGATATAATACATTTTAAGACACATCCAGAAACAGTTGCAAAACATTCAGTTTTTGGGCCTTCAACTGGCAATGAAACCTGTGACACTGCAAATCTAGTACAATTAAATACAGTGATGTATTTTTCTAGTTCATGGTAACATGGTTACTATCAAATTATGAAAACACAACGATAGCCATACAATTGCCAGCTAGACTGCAGTTTAGCAGACCCACTGTGTCACTGACTAGTTAGGATAAGGGTATGTATTAGATTTAGTAAGCTGGCAGAATGGTCTCTGCATTACTTGGCTCTGCTAACTGCAGTGCCCATTTTTTGAACAAAACTATTTGCCTGACATTTGATACATTACATCATTTTAGTATCCAAATCGGAGACTCATGCGATCAATTTGTACATGACTTTAGTTGGACATTGGTGGTCGTAATGTTTAACAATTAAATGAAATAAAGAAGAGCTTTTAAAAAAATTAAATTGGCTAAATAAAAATTTTTTGAATCTACTGTTTGGTGAATAAATGGAGTACCATGATGTTAACTATCATTCTTACCTAATGTGTAATTGATTCAATTTAAGATATCAAAATAAAAGTTATGATGTTAGCTACTGAAATCTGGAAGTGTCATGCTTTCCTGAGAATGCCAAATCTCATCATTGAAAAGTGTAAACTTAGAATGCAATTGGAAATGAACACAGAAGACTGGTGCCTAAAATGGCCAGTTTGATTTTATGCAATATTCTATAGACCTACTTGAAATGTGGATATTATGATACATATAAAAAAAGTGCAGGAGCAATGTGAAAGGACTTTTTACATTATGTAGTACAGTACTGCAGTTTAGCAGACCCATGTTGCTGTTGGTTTTTTCCCATTGGCTCAGGAAACAAGAAAATGAGCTTTTGGCATGACATTTATACAGCAATGGTCAGTGTTCCACAAGTGCATCTCAAATCCCATTAGCTTACCAAGATACTGTATCTGCTGATTTAAAAAAGGTAAGGTTAAGAAATGTTGCAAGGATTTTAACTCCAAAAAGGCTTCTTCATTCACCTACATGTAGTGGTGAAGATCCCACTGACATAATTGTTTCACCACCAATGGTTTGGATTTACTTCCACACCAAAACCCTACCCCTAAACGTTATCCTTAAACCCTATGCCTAAACTCCATCCCTGAACCTTTCTCCTAAGCCTAACTCTAACCCTAACCCTAACCCTAACCCTAACCCTAAATTGCCTCTTTATGATACTCTTTGTCTCTTTAATTCCAAATAATCAAATATTTTTACATCCTTTGCAATGTGCGACTTTCCAGCTGCCTAAAGCTGCATCATTTGTGTTCTGAGCTTGGAAAAAAAACTGGCCACAAAGTGGTTTTTTAAAACTGTAATCCAGTCTTAGATTTTGATTCATGCATATAGATTATTAAATCTGTAAGAACAAGTAAAAAGTTTTGAGTTCAAAGCGTTTACTTTTTAGTTTTGCAGTATAGGAAGTAATAATTTCAACACATCGCTTACAAGTTTTGAACTAGTCAAAATCAGTATGATCTCACCATTTATTGTTTATCATTTCTCAAGAACAATGTGAAGGAAATTTTCCCTTTTCTTGTGCTTGCTCTGGTGCCTACATGCACTTGTGCTTCCTTCATTGTTTTTCACAGGCAAACTGGGCTTTGAAGCAAACACAAGAGGCCTAAGTTACCAAAGAGTTGCCCCCATCTTTTGACAAATATTCCCCAGATTTAAAAAAATAAACAACCAGAAGAGTCAAGTAGATGTTTAGAAATTTACAAAATCATTATTCATGAGATAAGTAAAAAGAGCATGCAAGCAAAAAGGTTTGGAATTCTGGCAACGAAAGATGCAAAATCAAGTACATGTGACCTATTTCCATTCATGACTTGAATTGGCCCATATGCTGCCCTCCAAGAACAAAAATTAATGACAAAGTTGCCAGTACTGGAGAGAGAGTTAGAGAAACAACCATGATTCTACGAATGTCAATGGGGAATGATAACAACTGCACCATTTCAAGAAGTGTAACTCCTGCAGACATTGCTAATTTGGTCAATAATATGGACCATTTATTAAAATAATGGAAAAGACAATGAAGATAGCACACAATCATTCAAAACCAGAAAAAAATGTAATGCTGGTAATATTATTGGCCAAAAGCAATGCTGTGTTAATTTGTTCGTACCTCTACATACTGTACATGTAACCATTAGATGTATATGTTCATAAATTATAGATAATTATGCACCTGTTCTCTACAATCAGTGCATACATAACATTCATATATGTGTCGCTAGGAATGTGAATGCGCATGACAGTGTACTAGTTTATACATTTATATCTGTGTGTGAGTGTATGTCTGTGTCATTGGGATAATGGATGGATAGATGAAAAGATTTGGTGAATTTTTTAACCGTTTATTAATACGAGTTAGTGTGAGAAAATTGTGGGCCTCAGGGGATTTGGAGATTTAAAACCTATCAAAAGCCCATACAGCTTAGTGTTGAAACCAAGCCCTAATCTTTCCATTGACCTTATCTGTAACCATAAAATACACCTTTTCAGTAGGTGATGACAAAAACGGATTAAATAAAAATAAACAGACAACATTTACCTTTGAGTAGTCTACTGTTAACCAATACTCCCAAGTCAACTGTAGAGGGTGCACTGGGCAGTGAATTTTGCACTCTTGCTGGATACTCGATAGGCCTGATGGTAAACAGTTCAAAAAGGGGTAGTTAGGAATTGGAAATGTTAGCTTCTTGGTCCACATTTGACTTTTCCGTTTTTACTCTGGCCAATGCTTTAATGCCAGGCAATTTTTGTCAACAAGAAAATGCTGATGTTTCGGACAAGAAGGCGTTAAGTATATCTCAGATCTTTTTCCAACTTTTAGAATTCCTTTGGCTAATGTTAGATGATTTTAATCATCAAGGGGAGATGACTCATAATGGGAGAATAAGGATACTACGTTTTGATGTGTTAACCTATTAACATCTGGCTCTGGTAAAGCAATTTAAAGTGTCTGACTTAGTCAGACTAATTCTGAATGAATATGGTCATACCTAAAAAGCAACAGGGTTAACATAGGATTCAACCCTTTAACTCTCACTTGTTTCCACCTACAAATTGAGAAAACAGTCTAACATTGGCAAGAATTAAATTCTCAAGAGCTACCTAAGAAAGGAAAGAGTTAATTCTGGAAAGCTGAATTTCAAATGGAATGTTTCGATTAAACATACTTCAACATTCTGTACATACAAGCATACAAAAGTCACTATTCGTAGTACAATGAAAAAGAAAATGCTGTATACTGTCGCTGTGTTGAAGAATGTTATTTTCATCCCATTACATGTCTAGATGGACTGTACTATTCCTGCGGTCCAAGAGAACACTACAATTGTTGTTCCCTCGTCAACTGACTATTTTGTTGTGGTTGTTAGAATTGCCACTTTGCCTGTGGAATCTGTACTGCAATATATAATTAAACTGTTTTTCTCGGTACATATCTATGTTTTTACTTGCATGACATTTTATCTGTCACATGTTTATGCCAAGTTCTTAAGCTTCAACCTCATCCTACCCCGACAATGAAACCATGCTCTCTTTTTACTTGCCTCGAATTAGCAGGATTTAAATGGGAAGGTTACCAAAGGCAACAATGGATTACCATAATGGAGACAGTTTTAATGTATTGCTGACAACTGGTAAGCACCCTCCTTCTGCTCAACAAATTCAGGTTGCATTGTTATTGCAAGAATAAGATAAAAAATGTTGCCGTAGGTGCGGGAGGGTTAATTCTGTGAATAGGTTTCTGTATTACACACCATACTTGAACATGAAACCTTATCACCAACTAAGTTCTCCAAACATTTAGCTGCAAAAGAAAAGCAAACTGTGATTGTAGAGTGATGGGTCATGTGAAACTACGTGCACTACATTATAGTTCATAACAGACGGAGAACAGGTGTTCTGGCTAGTGATTGACCAATCATCAGAATCGGACCGATTATTGCGTTATCGGTAGACAGTCGGAATCGGTTAAAGTTCCTGTATTTTCCGATTATAACCGATTAATATGGAAATAAAACAACTCTTCAGAAGTTGCCAAATTGGCATCGTTTTCATCAGTTTCTTCTACTGTCAGCAGCGAGATGCGCGTGCGTATTTGTCTGTCACCAGTCAGTCACTTACACAATCTTATAATGCAATGTGAAATCGATAAAATTACAAAAAAAATCGGATAATGATCGTCAGTTCAGGTTCAGCAACCTTCAGATGTCTACTGAAAATTCTTCGACAGATTTCTAGATGAATGGCTTTCTTTTAAATAAATACAAATTGGTATTTAAGACATTACTATTGTGTGAGTAGGAAATATTTCCTTTACTGCTCAACAAAAACGGAAATAAAGATTTGTTGTTTGCTTTATCCAAGTCTTTTCAAAACGTCTGTAAGTTGTACGTCGGCTAGCACTGGAACACTGAGTGCTGTAGCTGTGCTGTTGTTATTGATTGCTAGTGTCGCGCCAGATGACTAGGCGTCAGCGAGTCTGGCCGGAAAATTACTTTTTAAAAAAAAAACTGTTAAAAATATTTTGCTATTTCTCCTACTAACAAGTTGAAGTGTGTGCAAGTGTCTTATGCAAAGCTACTAACTTAGCAGTTGGTTAAAAATTATTTTACCATGTGAAGGAATTGTGTTTTCTTACAAGTTTTGGCCAAGGAAGCCATTTAAAGTTCTTTACGCCAAGTTTGCGTGCAGAATGAATGACGTCATTGGACTCGTTTTGATAATCGGAATCGGAATCGGACCGATTATGACATGGAACAATCGGTAATCGGTAATTTCTAATTGTGGCATGATCGGTCAATCACTAGTTCTGGCAAGTCTTGTGCATTGATTTATCAGTTACTCATTGTGTGTACTTAAGTCAAACAACTGACTGACTAATTGAGACTTCCCAAACTTCATACAGTCCATCTGTTCCACCAATTATAAACCAACCCACACTGTAACCTTATCCCAGCCATCTAATTTTTTGTACTCCTGTTGTTTGGGAATCTTGCCATGCAGTGATCAGATGTTACTTGTTTGATGTCTTTTTGAGCACAACAACTTTTTTCTGAATGTTAAAGTATGAAAATCATGTGCACTAATAATACTTAACTATATAAACATTAATCTCAACTTTACATGAAACTCTTCAATATTACTGTACTGGTGCGGATCTAGGATTTTGCAAAAGGGGGTGTTTGGTATGCCAGATCTGGCTTCAGGTTTTTGAGGAGAGGGTGGTTAACCAGATCATTGGTTGTTCTAGGTTTTTATGTGGGGAGGTTCCTTTATCACTTAAATGGGTGTACAATTAGAGAAAAAATATATAAACAAAGTTTGTTATATATAAATAGGGATAATGGCAACAAATCCTCACATTGTTTGGTGGCTTAAAGGTGGTGTTTAAACCCCATAAACACTCCCTCTTGATCTGCTGCTGCTGTAGTTTTATATATGTGGCCATTATTTCTTTACTACAGCTCAGGCAAATTTTATCCATGGTCCTTGACAGGAAAGTCTGATCGAAAAAGCTTGAGAAACTATTGGTTAATATGTTGTCTTAACAATGTAAAACTGGCCTTCAGAAATAAAAACGTGTGATTACCGAATTCCTGATGTTAAAAGTCCTGGTACATTACTCACGGAGAAATCTAGAAATCTTAATTTAGACCTAATTTACCCTTTTTACCTTGGAAAACAAGAGATAAGCTTGAAATTTTGTTGTCAAGTGCACAACCACCTCTTAAGATGTAGTTCTCCAAGAAAAGTTTGGTCATCTTGGACAACTGAATGTTTACTTCTTTTTCTAATTTCAGGCTGAGAAATAATATATACTGCATACTTGTTTATATCTTTCATGATAGAACTTCCATCATACTTGGGTGGACGTCCTGTGTGACACTGGAATAACCTTTCATACTTTTATCAGTAACTACTGGCAAACAATTCTGCTCATCAAGGAGTGACTTCTAGTTGGGAGGGGTTTAAGAACGGTGTCCTTGAAGTTAAAATATGGGGTTGATTGCAGTCATTTTTTTTGTATTGCAGTCAAATAGAAACACTTCATCTTTTTCCTGCTCGTCTTGGGGTATCGCAGATGTTACAGATGGAAGTGTTTCACACTTTCACAGCAGGTTTGGTCCTGCAACATTGAAACCAGCCTTAACAGCTGTACGTTGCTTTAATTTATGAAGTTTACTTACAATAAATCATGCATTATTATCCATCAAGTCTGTTTACTTTGTCATACTGTGGTATTTATATCACTAATATCTTAGAATTTAAACTTTAAGCATGTCACATTCTATTTATGTAACACCACGCCATAAGCCCAGCGATACAATCATGAAATCAAATATAAACCTAACTAACCGGTTAACTCCAGGCTTATGGATAAAAAATTATCTATTGCTGAGATGCTTTTCGCCTTCTTAATTTAACGGCGATCAAATCTAACAGAAAGCCAGGTGCAAAATCATCGTCTTAACTAACGAGTCGTAAAAATTGAACTTCATCGATAGTACATTGCACACAAAACCTCGGCACATTCCTGTGTTAGAAATTGTACGTCTTTCTTAATAATGATGTTTTGTTAAGTAATTAAAGGTGGAGTTAATAAAATTTAAGGAAAAAACGTGTGACGTAAAAGACGGACACATCAGATGGGATATAGACCTGATCGCTCGGAACAGTGAGTACACGTGTGTGATTCGACTTTGATTTATGCGTCAATTTTGATAAGTGATGAATCTTCACAAAAAGGTTTAGCGTGTGAGTGTGGATTGGCAAGCCAATTTTCCACACCTATATTCCACTTCCTATGTGAAGGTGAAAAATGAGTTCTTCGACTAATTTGGTGCAGAATTCGATGGTTATATTAGCCAAACTCTCGTTTCTCAAGAGGTCATTCCACTTCATACTAACAGTTGCATTCTTATAGGTGTGTCTAGCTCTGTGATACATATAGTAGCAACAAACAAGAAGTCTCGATTTAACTTTAATGGAACTTGAACTTTTTTCTTCTATCTTTGAATAAATTTCAAATTTTTCCAGTTTAAGAAGGTTATCGACTCCAAAATGAAATTCCACGGATAAAGCTCTTTTGTGTGATAGTAAGGACGATTTCGAGCTTTAACTTGGTCCATCACTTCAGTTGCTGATAACCTTCGTGCAACCAACTATCGCAATGGACAGTCATTCCGTTCAGTGACCCTTCTCAAACATACGCTCACAAATCCACGATATTTGGGCAATCGTTTACGTTATCTTTAACTTGAAAGCAAACACGATTAAATGCTTTACCTAAATACTGATAAGCGTCAACGAATGAACAAATATTTCCTTGTGACCGTGTCTGCTTCCTCCTTCGTCTTCGATCACACGTGAAATAGTGCTTGACCTTGAAATTTGAGTTGTTTGCCTATTTATGATCAAGGCTGACGACATCTTCATGGTGGGACAAAAAATTGCATTTCATTGGCTCTTGTCAAGGGGGATTCCCTTCCATCTCTGGGATTTACCCATTTCACTCTCCAATTTTGGAGGCAGGACATGACGTCTTCCCCCTTTTACAAAATATTTGCGCAGCAGCCAAACTGTGCAAAAGTGCAATTACCAGATCTTCTTTATCGCTGTTAGTTGACTTGAAAGTTGGTTAACGCTAACAAACTAGGGTCAGTTGTACAAAGCCCACATACCATATTGGCAATCATTTTAGATTTTTAAGATTTTCCACCAACCACACCGTTTAGCAGCCGATCGGCGTTTAGCAGCCGATCGTTTAGCACTTCAGCCCCTAGAGCATAAAATCTCAGTTTCCTCGTCGAAAGTATCCTGGTTTTGAACAAGAGCCCCACAATTGTTATAACTATACACTTTTTATGGTATGGCAATTAAAGGTAGTTAATTATTCACAAATGTGAAGGTGCATATAGTACGTTGGTATAATTACACTGGTGATAATCGAAAATCCCTCGGAGTGATTGGATCACCTTCGTGCAACCATCAATCGCAATGGACAGCAGTCACGTTCAGTAATACTTCTTAAAGTTGATTATAAAATCACAAAAGGAATACATTTGGACAATTCTTCACGTTACCTTTACGCAGAAAACAAATAGCATTAACTACCTTATCTAAGTACTTATAAAGTTTGATGCAATTAACAATGTTCCCAAAAGACCATGTCTGCCACCACCTATCCCTTCGACCATATATAAATTACTGATTGACCTTACAGTACTGAATTCCATAATTTCCTTTCCCAGAAGCAAGTTAATCTTTATCCCTTATCATAGAGAATAAATTATTGCAGTAATATCAAAGTAAACATTGGTGCACTTACTTTTTCCCTTGCTGCCTTTCCCCTTCCTTGATATTTGTTTCAGTTGTTGGTTTAACTATAAGAATAAGTATACAAATAAATGAAAAGTAATTTTAGTTGAAATAGAAGATTTATTGTATACTATAAATTAATATTGAAAATATTCAAAATATTTGTTGTCCCCAATTGTCTAAGTTTTCATCTTTACATTTAGGACCGCAGTAATTGGCATCAGGTGTTGCGGTTGACCAGCCAGTAAGGAAATGGCCATATAAATTTCTCGGATATTGACAAATCTCTCTTTAACTAATCTACATAACTTTGAACTGATATATATGTCATTTTAACTTTTAATTATTTATTCATTTTAACCCACGAAGACCTAAGATGTTTGTTCAAATGTCTTCTAAAGTTTTTATCAACGTGTTTTTAACGTTTTACCTAGCCAGTGTCAATCATTAAAACTTTTAAAATATGCACAATCCCGGCTTCAATTTCAACATTTTCCAATTATTTAGCTTTATTTGATCCTAACTTAATAACCTCACACCAATGCCTGGTTGCCTTAAACTCTTACCATGGAAGCACTCATTATTTTTGAACTCAAACTGTAATTGTTGTTGAGAAAGATCCCACCAGCTTTATTCACCAATTTACTCCCCTGCTTGCGCTTGTGCCTATTTCGTTTGCCACTCATACGCTAAAACTTGGGCCGCCCTTTACAAATGTGACTGCACAAAATGTTGATTAGGTCGTCATAAAGTCTATCGAGACAATCCAAATCATTGCTGAAACTGTGGTGGTGCCAGGAATTCCCCCACGCAGGTACTAACGTTCCGACAGGGGGGGTGCTACACTAGAGGAGCCAGGACCACGCCTCCTTTATAATTTCCTTTTGTGAAGGTAGAAAACTTGTTGTTCTTCGCAAGAACAGTCGCAACAACCGACTTGAAACAGTTTACTTTTACATTTGACATAAAGAGGGGGTATACATGTATTGTCTTTCTTGGTTAAATCAATAACAAGTGCTCATAGTTGTACAATATATAAATGTGCGATCATCAGTCAAAATTTCCCGAAGAATAGTTAATTTTAACTCGAGAGAGATGCTGTAGCCCCCCTTTTTTGCGCCACCCCTGCTCTGAAACATTAGCAAACCTTGTTGAAGCATCTCACTCAAATTAGGAATTGTATAAACCTGTGGAATTGACCCTGTCACTCTGTTTGGAAGATTTTGTTTTGAACTATTGTCTTCTTTGACAATAAAATCAGCGGTTGTAACCGATTAGGCTGTGTTATCTTATGCCAGGTTGCCGGGTTGATAATTCCTGTCGCATAAAAGAGGCATTCTAAGGGCCGGTTTACACGAGACCGGGTGGGTCGTCAAGCCAAATCAGGTCATCAACCCGGGTTAAGCCGCGTACGAATAAACTCTTGTCAATGTTTACATGATAGCCGGGTCAACCCGCTTTGCCGGATAACCCGATTGAAGACCTGGGTTGACCCAGGTTTGCGTGGGCGTAAAGGTATGAAATTTTATTTGCATGTTCCTGTAAACATGAGTTGAAATGAGCGGGGTTCGAGTAAAGTGGTGGTACATGTAACAACCTGGGTTCATTGTCTTACCCAGAATGCAAGATCGCTGATCCGGGTCAGCCACTTGATCGCCCCATGTTGGGTAAACTAGACTCGTATGGCTGGCAACCCTGGCCAATGTAAACATAATTTATTAACAATCCGAGTTGGCGTCCTGACCCGGGTTGGCGGCTAACGAGGGTTCGTAAAAATACGCCCTATTTTAGATCTCTCAGTATAAGTGATTTAGAACAAGCGGAACGGGTGCGTTGTCACTCTGCCGACAAGCAGTAAAAAACACTTGTACGTTTTAAAACCAAGGTAGGGCTTGAGTAATCACAGGAACGTATGACTCAACTTTAATTTTGATTATTCTTTTCCCTCGAGAAATCCATAAAAGTATAAATTTGTGTTATTATTTTGGATTTGTTTGTGCATCACCATTGAGTACGACATTAGCAAGGTTGCTTATAAGTAATTGAATACCTTGTTTTTAATTAGATAATTATAAGCATGAAATTTAGGATGATATGGTCATGTCATCTCGACACCGAATTTGACCAACCAGAATACTTTTAGGTATCGAATTGACGTACTCGCTGAGCTCGCTTTTCAGTTTGCGATTTGATGTTCCAGATTTGCTTAATCTTCGTGAGTTCATCGGAAAGAAACCTGATGTCCGGACGTGAATGTTTTACGGCCAACCGTATGTTGCCCAAAGCATCTGAGGTGAAAAATTGTGTTTTGTGGCTGTGTTAGGTGGGATGCATGTTGTTGGAAAACGGCAAAGGATAGTCAAACTTAAAACATGTGTCTGTTGATGCATACTGCGATATAAATTGACATCATTTACGCATTACAATGAAGTAAGTCGCTTTACAATGAAGTATTTACGCTTACGAGAAGTAAGGGGACAGACAAACTTTCGTATTTCTGCGAATAACGCGCTTGAACACGAAGCTATGATAACAATGAATTAGATGTACCGAAATGACCATGATTTGCACAAACACCATGCCCCTTAACTTCTTTTCCGTGTAGAACATACGATAAGCGATAAAACAATATCCCTCCACTTTCCTCGTTCCTCTGTGCTAAAGACGTGGATACGGAGCAAATTTGGTATGTTACCAAATACCCTATTGTACTAAATGGCTGCCTAGCCGCATTAAGGCTGTTTTACAAGTCAGTAGGAGTGCCCACCAAGTACAAATCTTCTCTGACAAGTGACACTGTCTTAAAGTTATTTAATTTAGAGAGAAATCAAGAATCAAATCTCAGTCATTTAACCGGAGTTTGTTCTATAACTCAGTCATTGGTAGGGAATCACCCAGACGATAATCGCAATCGTAATATTATATATGTGTATAAGTGTCCCAGCACAAAATACGAAACTAAGCCATTTAATAGGAAATTTAATAAATAATGTTAACATGACTTTAAGTTTAAAACTCTTCAACGCATCGCGAAACATCATCAGACCTGGTAAAACTACATATACAGTGAATATAAAGCTAGTTTTAGATGGATTAAATCAATACAAGATGCATGCAAGATCTGCCAAGCTTGAGCTGGCGACATTCGAGTGTGACCATAGATGACAAGCAAAATGTTTACGAATATTTCTTCTTGAAAAAATTTCTTCGGACACTGGCTGTACCCACTCGAAATCAGCCATCGTTGATTAGTAACTTTGAACGACAAAATCCACGAAAAGACGGAACGCTTGCTACATTTCTTTAAAGGTGAAATTTAATTTTGACCTTCCCAAGTTTAAGATCAAAGCGTTGGAATGCTGGCAAAGCGTCGAGTGAATCAATAGAATACAGAATTCGCCCTCCCTCTTTAGCGTTGACTACCGCCCATTCAAACTCGGCAAGAAAGTCTCTTACGCTGACTTTATCCGCATCAGACTAACTTCATATTCATTGTGTATTATAATTTTATCCACTCCGATGTTGCGAAACGAGTAGAAACACTAGTCGTGTGATAATTGTTATGCTCCAAATTGAATAGCATTATTTCGTGTTCTGTGCTTGGCACTCGTATTCATATTGTAGTAGCTCATTCATATCGTATTAGAATGTCTTTGAATATTATAAGAGCTTGACCGAATGTATTTTAAATTCAGCATCGAGATGAGAAACCATGTGATCAATTTGCAAAAAACAAGGTGTCCAATAACTCGGCAGCGATCCTGTCAATTTATCGCTCGTACTTGTAGTTCATCGTTTGTGCAATGACCAATGACTACATTCTCTGTAGCAAGTTGTCCTTCCCGACGGTACAGTCGCAGAGCTTCGGGACGGCGTTAACCACGCTCTGTGTGGCCACGGTTTACTTAAGCAACTTGGACGCCTAGTTCGCACTAGTGGCATATCGACATGAGAACATTAAGGTAAGGAAAGAAAGACAAAAAGGTAGTTTTGGTTTGTTTTTTTCTTATTTCGTGATTTACTTGTCATAATGTCACATTGTTGATTCCATCGCCTGTTCGACAGAGAGTTCACGTGACCCAGTTGCTATGTCGGTTTGTGTGAACTACACTTGAGTTCACTCATCTTTAGTAAGTTCTTTGGTTTGCGTATGATAAGCTATGTTTGAGGTTATCACTTACTGGAAGGTATATATCATTGATTTTCTTACCTGAAGGCGAGTAAAATCTATAGCAATCGTCTGAGTGATATTTTCTGATTTCCAAAGAAAGCAACTCTTAGGAGCAACAACTTCACCATATGTAACCATAGACTTCTGACCTTCTAATTTAATTCCGGATTTACGTGGCTTATTAACCAAAGTTGACCAATGGCGTGATGCCACTTCATTCTCTACTTCAGTTTCACTACGAGAGGAAATACACACCAAATTTGTTTTTCCTTGTATGTCGTCAAGGAAATATTTCCCCTCTACTGTCACCGCCCAGATGGCTAATTTGCTTTTGTTACCTGTTCAATATTATATATCCATGACCTAGCAAGAAGAGGAGACACGATCCTGGTCCAGTGGTTGGCTCATTCTCATATCATGGGGTTGATGGGGAATGTATTGGGATCAAATACAGCAAGCAAGAATTTTTGAATTTTTTCCATCAGTTGTTCTTTTTCTCTCTTTTTTTTTAGTTGCTTTTCACTCCAGCATATTTTTACTATTTATGGATGAGGATTAGCGTTAGGACCAGGGTTATGGTGCTTCTACACCGTACATGAGTACAGCTAATATCAAAATTTAATTGAAGAAATGACACAAATCATATAGGACTTAGGGCCTATTTACCCGATACGATTGTTGTATATGATTATTTAATGTATCCGATTAACTCATTGGTATGGTGGCCGGTGAACCAGTTTTAAGATCCTCCCTTCTCCTTGCAAACATATTGTTAAGTAGTTTCTCCGTATAACAAAGTAGATCTTGTGAGGAAATGGATCTTGTCCTTGGAAATATGACACTGTCACTGTGAATTTAAAATGTGCATCTGCTATTTGTAACCGCAAATTTTCTCCATGAAGTGACATATCTCCACCGGAAAAACGTGCATCTCCGTCGAAGAAATAAGCGTCTTGCTATAAGAAATAGACGCCTTCTCTGTTGTAATGTGCAGTTTCTTCGTAGAAAAATACATCTCCCCCGGTTTCCTCTCCTTGAAGAATTTTCATTATATGTAAGCGGAGGGGTTGGGTTAACGTATGTTTGTCTTCTTACCAGCCGCTGTAAAATGAAGCCTCCCGGACGTATTGATACTTTGGCGAGCGAATGAAAGCGGGCAAGAATCGTGTCTATGGGACAACACTACATACCACTGGATGAAGAATTATTTACGATAATTGTATCGTTTAAATAAAGTACAGTCTCTCACATTGAGATTGACGGTGACAGCTTCTCAAAACCTGACGAAATATTCCGTCTGTTTAATGAACTCTTTATCGCAATTACCGGTTCTATTATAGATGGAAATGTTATGGCTGACGCAGATTTAACAAAACTTCAGGAGTTTGTAAACACTCGTAAACTGAATGAATCAGTAGTTTTAAATATTCCCATTGTAACAACTAATGATGTTTTTAAACTGATCAATTCTTTATCCTCGAATGTTGCTATTAGCTTTGATGGAATAAGCACCAGACTATTGAAGTTAACAGCAGCAGCCATAGTCCAGAGTCTCACCAAAGTGCTAAATTGCAGTATCAAAAGTGGAATCTGCCCGGCTAAGTTAAAACAGGCCCGAATCACTCCTAAACATAAGCAAGGAAGTAAATTAGAATTGGACAATTACAGATGCTCTCATAGGGGAGCATCTCGGCCCAGTACTTTTTTAACTTTTTATTAATGACCTTCCACTGTTTTTTGAAAATAATGTAGATCTCTGTGCCGACGACACAACCATCAGTGCTTCCGGTTCCTCTGTCCTTGAAATGGAAGAGAAATTGCAATCTGATACAAATCGAACTGTGGAATGGTCGAATAATAATAATATTAAGATTCACTCCGACAAAACTAAATGTATAATACTTTCATCATGTCAAAAGTTTAAAACTTCTAGTAAACAAAGTCTGGACCTGGCCCTCTCCTTTGGTTGTAAGATAAAACCAGTGGATTCTGAAAAATGTCTTGGAGTATATATGGACCGTCATATGGCTTGGTCTACTCATATTGAGAAGCTGTGTAAAGAACTAAGAAAAAGGATAGCTCTATTAGCTGGTATGCGTAAATTTCTACCAATCCAATATCGACTATGGATATACAATGCAAGTATAAGACCTTTGTTCGAGTACTGTAGCTGTGCATGGAGTAACTGTAGCTCTGATTACTTGAATTATTTATTCGAACTGCAGAAACGTTGTGCGAGGTATATGATTGACCAATGTCCGGAAAACACAAGGTCACTTACCATATTTAAACAACTTAGTTGGATTCCAGTTGATAAATTATGTCTTTTGAATAAACTAATTCTTTTTAAAAAAAATTGTTGATGGACGAGCATCGGACTATCTTTGTGACAAACTAACCCTTTTCTCTAGTAGTAGTAGCAAACATAATACGAGATCTAGATGTTACGTTTGTATCGTTTACCTAAACCAAAAACTGATGCACTTCGTAGAACTTTTTTTTTTCTGTTGTTAGTGTGTAGAATTCAGTATCAGGTAACTGCCTGAAAAATTGTTCATCTATCTCTGCGTTGAAAAAAGACTTTAAAAGGTGGCAATTAGAACAATATTGTGCCGATACCTTTAAGGTATCTAGGCCGTCTATTAGATATAAACTGGTATATTTTAATTTAATTTTACATTTAATATTTATTCTTATTTGCTTCGTATATATTTTCATGCATTTTGAAAACATTTGAATTATTGTATTTTATTCAATTTTTTAATGTATGTGTTTTCTATTTTTTAGTATGTTCGTAATTATTTAAGTTAAGTTGAGGGCCACAAGGAAGAATACAAATATTTTTTGTAATTGTGTTACCCCCGTTAAATAAAGTTTATTGGTATTGGTGTTGGTAAGTGGGTCCTTACATACATTAGGCTACAGGAGCAGATCTTCTTACATCAACAAATGGTAGAAAAAGTAACAATTTACTCTTTCATGCAAATAGGCGTATTTAAAGTGATATATCTTCTAAACGAATATATAATTTCAAAAAATTGTAAAAGAACTTATCAGTTCCCGTGTTTTCTCTAGGGGGGTTTAAATGCAATTCAAGAAATACTAAATGCACTTTGGTTTTTGGATACTTTCATCCAAACATGCTGGATGTGGCAGCACTTGAGAAATGCGACCCGTGGTAGCAAAATGGCGCCTTATCCCGAAGAATATATCTTGCAAAGAAATATCAATTTAAAAAGAAATGTCCTGCATTTACAACGTGCGAGGAAACCCCTTCCAAAAAAACAGACTTCAGTTCAGTAAAAAACATTGCCCAATTTATCGAGGCCAAAAAAATTCGTGCATTAATTCACGCGAGATCATCCCAAGAGGTCAAATGGTTGGTCCCCATAGCGATCAGTTGGCCTGTCCAGATTATGCTCGTAAATTGCGGAAAAGTTGCTCTAAAAAATGCCAAGAAGTTGCTCATAAAAAGTTGCTGCCAAAATCTGAAAAGTTGCTCTCAAAATGAAGTGTTTCTAAGCGTATATATTTACTGGATGTGTGCTTTATTGCATCAATAGACGTTTCACATCTTGAATTATCCGTTATTTTAAAATTTCTCCGTGCACGCGGCCTATATAGGGGCCGCAAACAAAACTAAACAAGTGTTTACAAGAATTGTAAATAACAAATGAGGTTTCTCTTTAGTTTCTTACAAAGTACGTAGAAATTGAACGAGCGCGCTCCAGTTCTCATCCTTTCTCTTACTGCTGTAGTAGCGGATCGTTTCAGATGTCTCGATGTAATCTTCACAGTGCACTTTCTTGTTGTAATGATAAACTGCTTAGCAAACTGAACAACCGTTCAGCAGCAGCAAAGCCAGGCTGAATCAATACCAATTTCTTTACCATTGGTGCCCATTGTGGAAGCGTGTCATGATGTGATGACAACGACAACGTGACGTGCGCCGTTTTCCCTGAGATACTTGCATCAATTCCATACTTGGATATTGGAATAAATTACCACATTCCACAGAAAAACCAAAGGTCAAAGACTAATGTTTAGCCTATCCCCCCCGTTCCGTAAAAGAACACTTTTAAACGGCACAACGATGTTCCTTAGAATTTTCTTGTACCATAACAACCATATTACCAATGAGGAAATGTTCAAAGCTTCAAAAATTCTATATCTTGGTTCAAATAAGCCCGACAGTTGCTGAAAATGTGTTAACTTTAAGAAAAGTTGCTCGAAGTTGCTCGTTTGCGAAAAAGTTGCTCGAAATCCCAAAAGTTGTTAAAAAGTTGCCGAGGACAATCTGGATGGGCCTAGCGACCAGTGACAATCACTGATGGTGACAATTATATCGTGTGAATAAGCCGTGAGGTGAAGCAATCGTTGTTAAACGATCATTAAACGATACTTTCCGACAGGTGTCTACGAACATACCTCTCGTGAGGTAATTTCAGTCGTTATTTTCAAAATGGTGGACTTCCTTGCAGAAAATAATCTTTGTGGTCAAACATTGTTAAAGTTAGTGAGCAGAGGAAATGCAATCATCGCTCAACTTTTGCATTTATCGGATTTCATTCGACCTGAATTCCGTCTTGATAATAAAAGAGATCAGTTGAAATATGGCAACGTTTTGGCCGACTTCTCGTGTTTCCGTGGACCTGAATTCTACGAAGCGAGATCGACTCTAAACCGGTACGTGGGACGAGTTAAACTTGCCTGATAATGCACTGGGATCTAACAGTTACTAGAACGTACTGACAAGATTTTCAGGCCAAACTATAAGAGCTGTTCGGCCTTTTTATTGGATTTTGTAAAATGGCTATCAATGACGTCTTGCATTTCACTTCTTGAACTTCTACTACTTTCCTCACACCGTTGCATTTGCAGTTGCCCTCCAAGACAAGGCCGCCACATTTTCGAAAAGGTAGACCAGTATCTTCCTAGCGTTATTGGATAAAAGTCCAGTAGCGTTGAGATTGCATAGCTCTCCTGTAGCTGTATCAAGCTTTTCAAATTTTAAAATAAAGTAATGTTTTGTCTATTAGTTGACAATTGCTTCCAAATTTTGCTCGGTTAGAAACAATTTTTTACAAGGAAATTGAAATTTGATTCAAAAATGATGAGTGGGAAGATCCCCCCAGGACTCAGGGAACTTTAAAATTTGGTACCAGAGTTGATTGTGAACCCAGATTACTGTTTGGGATGAGAGTAAGAAATATACAGTACCTTGATGAAAATCATCATGAAATCTCAATATTCAAATTAAAGTACATGAAAAAATTGGTCATGGTAATATTTTGACTTTATTTGAAAGTTGTTGTCTAATGTCAGGCACTTCTTTAGAGCATGCTTTTTGCCTTAATGTCTTGAATTTGTTGGCTGTGAATGGTACAGGTAATTTAGATGCAGTAAGTTGCTTCTCAATATTTCTGATGTGGTCTTTCCAATCAGTATGAAACTGAGATGCATTGCGTTGAATAGTGTATGTCCAGTTTACAGTATAGCAAGAGAAACCAAGGTGCTTAAATGCCAAGGTGTACCAGGTGATCAGAAAATTACTGTAGCTTTGACAGCCATGGGTGTAAATTATTTGATGATGTATTATTATTATTGTTTCAAAAGATAATCTTTATGTTGGGCAAAAATTACTAAAATCCTGCAAACATTAGAATTAACTAGACATTACATTTACACTGAGGAGTTGGAGAACTCATGGTTATGTACTGTAAAAGTACAGTACACATATCTTCAAGTCACAATGACTACCCTTTGGTTTACCATGATGAAGCAAAGCACCCTGATACACAGGGGTCTATTGGATGGACATTAACCTGCATTACCCCCTGGGTTAAAAAAGGATTCCTTACCTGTGGTATACAAAAGGGGATTTTGTCCAAGTAAAAGGCACATTCTTTCAGTCAATAACATTTGAATGATTACATACCCTATAAATAGAAAGGCAAAGTTGAGAATGATTGAGAAGCTGTCATCAAGACACAGAAGGATGCTGGGAGATTTCTGTGATTAATTTGTAGCACAGAGGTTCACAATGTGCCATTGAATTTAATTGGAATACAGTGTTGAAATTATCACTGACTGAAGACTGGAAAGTGACAATGTTTGTGCAATTTGTATATACTTCTTAGTATTATTGTATATGAAAACAGTATCTCAATTTATCAGAAGAAAAGTTCTTTAAGTAATTCAAATTAACTCAAAGCATTTATCCACCCAGGCAAAATTTCAACATTGATTTCTCTTGAACCTCTACTGCAATTATGACCAAACTCCCTGTGGCAATGCCAATCCTTACACTAATTCTTAATATGAACCTTACCTTAACCCTAACCCCACCCTTAACTCTTATCCTAACCCTAATTCCAATTTTACTGTAAATGATTTATAAATTGCTATTCTTATGTCATCTTTTCAAATGGTTTCATGCTTTACATGTTACCTCATTCTTTTGTGCTAAAACTTCCACTGAACTCATGATGTAGGTCATTGACTTATGATGGGCATCTACTAAACTGCAGTTTCACTTGCTGTTGTTTACAATCCATGTGAAGTAGTGGTGTTTTTGCAGACATTTTCTAGCCTATTTGGCACTTAGAAAAGTTTGCATAAGATTGTGCCAGATGACCATAACTCAGTGTAAATGTGACCTCTTACATGCCCTCATTGATGTGATTATGACTCCTTTGTACATTATCTAGGTTCTAGTTTTCTTTTATTTGGCTTTTTTCCCATCTTATTACTTCAGGAGCTTCAAGACCTTGATTCAGAATTCAGGGAAAACCATATTGACATACTGACAAGATTCTTCCTTGCATTTGAAAGTGTTTACAAATATATCACTGACCTGAACAGGTACAGTAAGTATGGAAATTTTTAATCTTTAACCTGACAGTATTAGTGTGCTGGAGAGGAAATTTAGTAATCTGGCTGGATACCAAACAGTTTCGTCTTTATTTCTTAAAGCAGTCACAGCAATTTTGTAATATTTGTTGAATCTTCAGACTCAGTTAAGGTCAAAACCATTGAGCTTTTCTGTGATAATGATAAAAATGTTTATCTTACACAGGCATGCAGTGAATTTTGAAACTTCACCCATAAAACTGAAACTTAGATGAAACCTTGGCCAAGCTCAGACAAATCCTTTGTACAAACAGTGCACCTGTCTACAGTATACAGTATCTGCAATTTTTAATTAGACATGGCAGTTCTGGAATGAATATAAAAGATTTTGCTTTTGAAATTTTTTATATATATTGCAAGCCTTGAAATTAGTAGCCAGTCATGGACATTGTCTAGTACAAATTTGTTATAATGAAAGAGTGACCAGCACAAAGTTTATTGTGCATGTCACTATCATTTGTCCAGCACCAGTTCCTTTGAAAATAGACTTCAAATTTTACCAAGAATAAATTGTTATTTGTTTCCAATCAATTTTGCTTTAAAATTGCATTTTGTATCCATGTTACGAGATCAATCATCAGTCACCTCAATTTTGTGGAACTTGCAAGTTATCATAAATACTTACATGTTAGTGTTAGCCACAAGATAATCCCTGGTCCTCTCTGTTACCAAATGGTCTGTGAACAACTGTTTATTGTAATCAGTTAAAAGGTTGATAACTGCCATAACTGATAGTGATATTCTTTGATATTCTTTGAAATCAGTTATGGCAGTTATCAACCTCTTAACTTTTAACCTTACTTATCACTGCCTACACAATATTCTGTTCTCATATCATTGATTGTTTTAAAAAGACATTGCTTTTATACAGCACATAGCTGCTAATTAGCCATGTCCAGAAATATAAGTTTATATTTCCAGGCTTTGTCATGTGAAATTTGAAGGGATGCGGCCATTCACGTGCCTCGTCTATTTGAGGTGTGTGATGGCAAGTGATAACATAATAATGCCTAAATTGCGACTGCTTGTTGTAGCGGCAAAACGAGGTCCCATTGTAAAGAATGCTTGCATCAAAATGTATACAAGCTCAAACTTACTCCAAGTGATAGCAAGCTCAGCCTGGTAAAAAGTCGATGCTAGTTAATGGTGAAAGAGGACGTGAGGTGAACCTTGTACCCAAGCGCTCAATATCTTATTTTATTTTATAGTGCGACCAGGGCCGATATCGAGTCAAACATTGACAATGTGTTGAAGCTTCTTCGAAGTACAGGAATTTCCGCGGGAAAAAGACCTTCGAAATATCCAGAGGATTACTTTGCGTGAGTGTGTCTCGAATGATGTCAAAAATTCTTGCTAATCTTGTGAGATTACGAACATTTGTGGAGAACACAGATGTCCTGGTTTGACTTGAGATAAATGTGTGCTGGTATTCTAGTTTAACTTGTGAAAATATTGTTCACTGGCCTGATTTTGTGTGGAAAAATCCACGATGTCCCAGTGAAGCCTCAAGGCCTGTCTACACGCGCGATTTTGTGCCTTGCGATTGACATCTTGGAGTATGTGTTTAACTGGCTAGAGTGTCAACAACAAACTACAGCGAATCATAACCGGATGTCTTGCTGCCTAGACTGTTATTTGTTTATTTCATACACCAGGATGACGATCGCAACCTAATAAAAATTGCACGCGTAAACGACCCCTAAGAACTGAATTTGTTGGGTTCATTCCGAGTTCTTTTTGGGCTCTTATTTTCTTTCTCAAACTACCATTCCTGCTTGGTTTTCCAGTTTCAACTAAATACCATG
>JASJOG010000534.1:0-124379 GCA_030142905.1 Heliopora coerulea
ACATAAAACTGCTGATCTTCAGAATGGTCTGTAAGTCCCTCAGTTCAAGTCTCAAGTAAGTCTCACATCCCTTGAGTCAAGTTCCAAGTCACTGAGAACAAGTCTCAAGCCCTCTTACATTGCCAAACCAAGTGGCCACACATAAAATCCCAGCGATAAGCCACAGTCAACGGATCCTTTCTGTAGTTGTGCTGGGCACATCTCAATACGAAGCTGGCTTGAGACGTCGATGAAACCACGATAACACTCTGCAAGTTATCACTACAGTCAAATTAAAGAATTTAAGATTTCGGCAAACGACTTCGGCTATGGTTCAATACCAAGTCTCAGCAGAATCTACACGACATCACTTTCGAAACGTACGCCATATTAACTTGTCATGAGAATGAGTTCAATGAGCCAGCGGAAAAATGGCGCGAAAATTCATAACTTACTTCCTGTAATCAAGCACGAAAACTATCAATCAACAATGTGTGATAACACGGACTCTCGCATCGGATAAATACTATATGATAAGAAAACTGTCTTTAGTTGAAAATCCTGCCGATTCCTTTCTCTTGCTTTTCGCGGTATGTTTGGTTGCAATAATGGTACTTCGAGGTTCAAGGCAGACGCAAGTCTCAAACGGCAAAACACCAAGTACCAAGTCTGTTGAGGCAAGTCCGAGTCAAATCGAAAGTCACAAAATTTCTCGACTCAAGTGCGGCTCGAGTCCGGGTCGCTGACTCCAGTCGGCACACTGCTGTTCTTTGCCCAGGTTGGCACACCATCAGTAGCTGAAGGCATGAAAGCATGAAAGCATGCACTGTGGTCGATTTAGGGGATTTTCATGTGCAACACAGTGGTCGATGTTAACATAAGAGTCTTACTGTAATTCTCCCTGCCCATCCTTGGACATATCTTTGGTTCATATTCCTAACTTTCTAATGCTAACCATATGTTTTCAAAACAGATTAACCTATTTTAATATTCAAAAACATTATTTGTACTGTATATCCTTCATCACGATGCATATCCTTCGACTGCAGGAGGGGCCCGGGGCCCGCAGCACCTCTCAGCGGCACTGCAGGGCCCAAGACAAAATGATCAAATTATCCCTTATGAATGAATTGAATCAATGCAATTGTAGCAAAAGAATGTGCCCCAGGTTCCCGTCAAGAAGCATTTGATACGCTTCTACTGATTCTGAGAAGCATAAAGGACGGGACAGACGGGATATAATTGTCATGCGGGGGACACTGTCCCGAATGAACCTCCCCTCCCCAGTAACTAAGATTAGCCACGTGAATAAACACGCGGTAGAGAGACGTTCGTGGTACGTAGGTTTGCTCATGTAAATAAGGCTGGGATTAGACGTCGAATTTAATTCGTCGCATTTAATTCGATCAATTTTATTTGACGGAAATTCATTGTATAAACTGAATTTTATTCGACCCTCCCTGCTGCGTCGAATTAAATGCGACGCTGTCCAATTATGCGACAAACTCTGTCCCATAATTCGACGGAAATGCGACATTGGTTTATACGTCGCAGAAAATACTGTCGAATTTAATGCATAAATTAGTCTAATTACTATTTTCTATCCCACAATCCAATGCTTTCTGCTTCGTGGACCCCATGATTACTATTTTCAGCATGGCTTCTAGAGAGACAGCATGTTCTGTTTGTGGCTCAGCGACAAAGTAAGCTGCATACATTGCAATGAGCCTATTTGTAACTATATAGAATGCTCAGTGCCAGATATGAACGATGAAATTGAGGGTTGGGTCGTGAATAAAAGCGTGGCATATTGTAGAGACTGCAGTTTTGGGCCAGGAGAGAAGACTGTGACTGGCGACGATGAATTTATGTACGCTGATGAAGTGGACGAAGAAGCCTTGGGAGACAACGATCCCTACAAGCATGGCCCGGAGGAAAAGAAAAATTCTGGGAGAAAATCGATGTGGTCTGTGGAACACCTTGACGATATGATATTTATTGTGACAGGTAACGAGAACTTTAAAAGAAAACATATATTTACCAACAACAAGCGCTCTACCAATTCCGAGGTTTTTGCACAAGTGCTAGACCAGGTAAAGGAAAGACACCCAATGTTCCCGTTTACCGTTTCTCAAATGAGAACGAAATTTAAGTGGTGCATTAGTACATGCAAGAAAGTGGTATTAACCATGCAAACAGCGTCTGGAATAAAACGCTTCGTCGAAGAGAAGGGTTATGGTAAATGGTTTGACGCCCTCTTCCCTCTTGTACAAGGCAGGGATTCTTGTCAATCAGAACAGGCCATTGAACCATCCAGCAGCTCAAGTTCAACTCCGGTTAGTGAGCTGGTAGGAGATGAAGAGGCTGACAGTGACAATGCGAGATCAAATGCTATGTTTGTCCCAGTAAAGATAAGAAAGAGAAAGGATAATGAGTCAGGGACAGAAACAGTGCTAAAACTGCTGGAAGAAATGGTAAAGAATGATCCAACCAAAGATTTGTTGCAGTTCATGAAAGAAGATGCAGAAAAATCAAGACAACATGAGCTGGAACTAATGAAGATTTTGAAGGGTCAAAGTTTGGCACCATGTTCATCACCTCGAAATGTACCCCAGACTATGCAGTACAATCATACCGCTTCACATCAGAACTATTTTCCTGAAATGTCACCGCACCTGTTGTACAATTTTGAAGCACAGATGACTCAGCCTGGGTCAGTTCCTCAGACACCACCAAATGGTCACTACTCCATGAATGCTTCTACAAGCCCATGTCAAGGTTTTCATCAGACAAGAAAAAACTTTACAACACTTTGAACTCTTTAACAGGACATGCTTATTTGCTTTTTAATAAGTTTAAAACTCTTTGGTTGGATGTTTTTGCTCATTCAGTCTTTAATTGATTTTGTTTATTTTAAAGTACATTTAAAAATAGCATAAACTAGCAATTTATCTGCTGACAACTTTAAAAAGTATGATTAAAAACAAGCTTTAAAGAAAAGCATCTTGACAAAGTAACTAAAGATTCAAGTAAAACAAGACCTCAACTATCATTAATTACATGATGCAGTTCATCTTAATTTTAACCTTTTCAACCCTGTATACAACATTTGTTGTCTTTTATTATTTTACTCTGGCTAACACCAGATAATTTTACTTGTTGTTGGGAAAGCTCCAGAAATTCCAGAGTGAAATGGTTTACTTGAATCTTGAGTTGATTTGTCAAAATGTTTTCCGTCAGATTTTTTTTTTATTATAGCTTTTCATAGTAAAAAATTTTAAAGAGATGGTCAAGTCTGTTTTGTGCATGCTCTGAGGGCCTTTGGATGTAAATATTCTGCATTTCTGAGTTGAAGTAACATTTTATATTAAATTTAAACTCTTATTTTAATGCTTATTGTATGCATGACAAAATTACTGATTTCTGATTGGTCACAAGGAATACAGTTATTTCATTAATTGTACTGCAGTTCAATTAATGATTTTGAAGGAGTTGTCCGATGTAATTTTGTCTTGGATACAATAAACAAATAATTACATGATAGTATAATTAAGGACTTGAGTAAAACTGCCTTGTTTTTCTTTTTTATATAAATTCAACCATGATTAAATTGGTTCCATTATTGTACTCACTATTGTGGAAATAAAGAACGTGTCAAAAATTTTCAAGTTAAATGCACTTGTCAAATCCATAGATGGGTAACACAACTAAATTTGCTACAGTCTATTATTTGGCTGGTTTAATAGGGTATCTCTGCAAATTAAGACTTAACCACAATGTTTTTGAGCTCCAAATGTTTATCCTCAAGTAAAATATATTCAAGTCAGGTATTTCAATTAAGGCTGTCAGTTTACGTTTAATTTAGTATCCGTTTAAACGGACGTTTCATAAACGTTTAAACGTTTAAACGTTTGTTTCCAACTTGGAATTACCTCCCGGGGGGTTAAAGACCAGAAGTGGCAAGGATGTAAAAGCGCAAAATTGAATACGAAATTTTGAAGCAAAGCAAAGTTATCATTTTTTGTCAACATACAATGAACATTAAATAACTTCACAATTTAGCATTTTTATTCAAAACATCAGCATGGTTACGTTATCCGACACCAAGCAACTTCGCTTGTGGTTTACAATATTGCCAGCCGTCGAAAACACTCTCTCCGACGGAACAGACGTGGCAGGTATTGCGAGGTATTTTTGCGCTACTTTTCAAATTGCTGGGAAACAGGAAGCACTTTCTTTCCACCACTGCAGAGGGTCGGTTCCGTTGTCCGCTTGAGCAGTTTGGAAGTACGTCGCGAACTCGTTGAAGGAGTCCTTAGTTGTGTCTGCATTTTCGCTTGCAGTATTTCTCCAAGAACCTGCAAGCCAAAAGTCCATTCCGGGCGCAGGTTTGGACGTTTTTGCAACTGGCCCTTCATCGACAATCACTGGTGTGATTTGTTTTATTTCTTCCCTGATGGCGTCGAAGGGAGTTGTTCTGCTTTCTTGGTCGACGAAGAACAGGTTCTTGTAGCGCGGGTCGAGAACTGACGCAAGCATGGAAGGGCCCGTCAGTGTTTCATCAGTGCAGAACCTGCGCTTCAGATCGGAGACTGTTGTTTTTTTAAACGACGGCATGACGCGTTTGTCAATATGGAAAAAAATGCGGAACACGAAAACCAAAGAGTACAAAGTGACGCAAGCTGAATACAGTTAGTGACGAGTAAGCAAGTGACACTGCTTGAGGAAACTTAGCTTTTCAGTTTCCCGCCAGCCGGGAGTAACATGAGATGTAGGATAATATGAGAAAGAGTAACATGAGTAAGAGGAAGCAGAGTAATATGAGACGCAGTTGGCAGATGCTATACTGCACAACAGCTTTAACCGCTTTAAACCTGCGTCTGCTTTTATGTACCGGTACGTCTGCGACGCAGACTACACCGTTCTATACCGCAGCAAAAGAGGCTAGCATTTACTGATGGTTTCACACTATACCTTGCTGTTAGATTACGGAAATAATGAGTATTAAAGTTAAACGGTTAAACGTTTAGTAATTTACTAAACGGATATTGATCTTTCTAAACGTTTAAACGTTTAAACGTTTAATCGTGACAGCCTTAATTTCAATATAAGCAGTCTGCACATATTCAACAGCCAGATCTAAAGCTCAATTTCCATCCACTATTTTTATCTTGGCAATTTATTTCTTCTAAATTGCATTCTATTGCTTTATAAGTTCTTGACCAGGTGAATTCTACACAAAAGCTCAGAACGCCAAAGAAAAAGATTAATTGAGTTAATATTCTTGTGCAATCATACAAACATTGAGCAATTATAAAATATGCTTAAAATATCACACACTCTATAGTCCATTTTCTATGGATAAAGTAATTACAAGCTACAACAATTGTTTCAGATTCTGTGCATAAGTAAAAAAGTATGTTTTCTGATAATTCAAGCTATGAGCCCAAAAGGCCAGGAATAATTTACTGTCAAAGTTAAATAAACTGTATTGTGTATATATTTACAGATGGTTTAATCAACCAAAACTTGGTGTTGCTTTGAAGTTTTTTTATAGGAATGTCGTACTATTATTTTTATGCAAAATTGAGCATTTATAAACATAATGTTAATGTTGTTAATCTTGTATTTGTGTTCCTAGCAAATACCATGCCCTTGTTTCTCTTTCCAAAGCTTATCTTTCAAAACCTTTCATATTTTTCCAACTCTTACTCATGCATCTTTCACCTTGCTGCACTGCCACATATTTAACAGCCTTCGGACTTCACTCCTGTCCCTTCTTTCCAAGGTTACTGGGTCAGCTGTCAGGTCAAGATGAGGGGAGCATGGCTCATTGTACTGAATGCAAATATTGTGAAGAACAACACAAGCTAAAGTAACTGCCTTCATTGTATCCTGATTACGTTCACACTTTTTGTACAATATCCTGAACCTCCCCTTTAACTGACCATAGGCAGCTTCGGTTACCATGCGTTCTCAAGACAGGCGATAATTATAGTTTCTTTCTTCTGGTGTCAGGGAAGCACATGTGTAAGACTTCATTATCCATGTGGTACAGGGAAATGCAGAATCTGCAACAATAAGAGGACCTACTTCTACTCCTTCAATATTCTTGGATATTAAAGGGAGGCTGTTCTTTTCAGTGACATCCTTCCATAGCTGGGTAGACTGCAAAATCATTGAGTCATGTGAGTTCCCAGGAAAGCCAACACTAGCCCAAACAAATCGATATTTTGCATCAATCAATCCCAATAAAACAATAGAATAAAAATTCTTAAAGTTATGGTACTCTTTGGCAGCTTCAGCACCTCCATCAGGACATTTTATGGAGATATGGCAGCCATCAACTGCTGACCAACAACATGGGAACTGCCATCTTTCTTCCATGTCAATTATTTTCTCTTTCATGTGTTCTTCTGTCTGAGGAAAATGCGCAGAGACAGCCTCGTTCCATAGATTCCGTATTATTGCCTCACAAACCTCGATAACTATTCCTTGAATTGTAGCTATTCCAAGACCAGACATCTCAGACAGCGTGTAATAATAATCGCCACGAGTCAGTCGGTAAAGACAAATTCCCAATCTGCAGGCTTGAGACACTGGTTCCTCCGTGACAACATTCTTCTCCAGTTCGTGTTGAATTTTGCCCAAGATAGCCATGAAGACGTTTCGAGTTATTCAAAAGGTACTCTTAAATCGTTTTTCAGAGTAGGTAGACCACACAAAATCCCACCAATTTGCCGTTCTTTGAAGACGTCGACAAGAACGAATTCGAGGTGGCGTTTCAGCTTTTGAAGTCAGCATTAGCAAGACCAAGCACAACTGAAGAATCACCTTTCTTCTGCTGATGATGTAGTGCAATATTTGCTGTTTTCTCAACAGTCGTTCCCTTCTAGTTCTAAAAATTTGTTTCACGATCAACGCTTTTGACGGCGCCATTTTCCTACCCCTTCTGCAATCAACAAACTTGCCATCTGGTGTCAAATTTCGACTAGGGCATTTCATGCGACCCATTTTATTCGACGTCTAAACTGAACCTTGTAACTTCCGGAAGATAATTGGCGCATTAAATGCGACGAATTTTATGCGACGTCTAAACCTAGCCTAAGGAACGTAGTGTTTTGGAGGAGTAATTTTCTTTAATAAAAGTTACCTTGGTAAGAAGACATAGAAAGTGTATCGAGGAACAGTTCGGTACAGACACGAAGGGCACAGATTTCAAATTGTTTAATGGTTATAACGTTGTGTGTGCAACATGCAGCATCTCCCTTACAATTATGCTTTTCCCCGATAATCGTGGCGGGACATCTTATAACTGGTTACACTAGTGGACGATCTGTACTGCTTTGAAATCTTTCGTCTTTCTTTTCAACAGTCCACAAGAAATGTTATTGATAATGTACCTGACTAATGGCCCACGTCATGCTGGCACACGCATGTTTCATGCGGGCCTTGGCCCGGTAGGCCCGTATGTAGTCATATCACAGAACACGTACAAGTTACTCACATTCTAAACTATCTGTACTGTAACCTACGGGCATATATTACAGCCTTACCCTTCTCCAGGATCCACCACTACTGCTCGTGGTTCATCAAGATTTTCTGACACCAAAACTCTTCTGGAGCTGCCATTTAGATGACATACTTCGATACGATCTGTGCCAGTATCGCTCCAGTACAAGTTGCGACCAATCCAATCCACAGCCATTCCTTCTGGGAACTTCACTTCAGCGCGTGCAACAGTAAGTTCATCTACACCAAAGGAAAGCAAGTTTTCTATTACATTGCAGTGAGACTTATCGTACTTAAAACTCAAGTTCTGTTGAAATATTTAGCAGCTTGTTCTTTGCACTACTTTCAAAAGTACAGCACAGTCAATCCTAACTTTAATTCAGTAAATGGGATCTACAGCATCCATGTTACTCTCTACCTGGGGCTATTACAGGTACATCAAGGTAGTCTCAGACAGGTATAGTATGTAATCTACAGTAGTTTTTGGGGTCTACAGACCTTCTTTACCATGCAGTATATCACAAACTACACTGATCAACTCTGTAGACTCCTGTACCAACAAACCGTGTTTTGTATTATAAAAAAACTGCCTTGACGAGAGGACAACAACAAACTCAACTTTATCACTTTTCGGAAGAACAGTCATTGAACGAACAATATTCTTACTCCAAGCACATAATTCTATAAGCTCACCAGAACCATTCAATCTGGCTCTCTTAATCAAGTGTAAGTCTTGATCAGTCCAGTACACAAAGCCCTCCACTGGGTCAAACTCCAGCGCCACAGCATATAGTATGTTTTGTATAGGCAAGACAATTGTCGTGTGATCTCGGGTATCCAGAGAAATTAACCTCAACTTTGTCCTATTTGCAACCAATAAGAAATTCTTTGGGCCTGTAACAAAATATCATCAGCAATTTGAACATCAATTAGACAGTAATAATGCAGCAGTTTGATCAAGATTAGATATCAAAAGTCAGTTGGGACTTAGGAGAGTATCCTGTGCCTAACACTGTAACTGCTAGCCAACTTTGCTGTAGTTTAATTCCAGTAACAATAGGTGGGTTGCAACTAATCCCTTGGAGTTCAAAAGACAATGATACAGCAGTCATGTTGGTTCCACATACAACTGAGGTTAATAAGATTCTTTAGTGAATGTTCAACCAACATGGCCACCATGACATCACGCCACCTATTACTTGGAAAAAGTCCCTCTAAAAGCATTCTCATAGTCAGATTTGACCAACCCCTTTGATGTATTGATGAATCTAGTAAAGTAGTATTTAGATATCAAAAGTGAGGTGATATTAATTCACTATATACATACTGTGATAAACTCCTCAGCAATTGCAGTAGTGATTGACCGATCATGCCACAACCGGAAATTACCAATTACTGATTGTTCCAAGTCATAATCGGTCCGATTCCGATTATCAAACCGAGTCCAATGACGTCATTCATTCTGCACGCAAACCTGGCGTAAAAAACTTTAAATGGCTTTCTTGGCCAAAAACTTGTAAGAAAACGCAATTCCTTCACATGGTAAAGTAATTTTTAACCCACTATTAAGTTAGTAGCTTTGCATAAGAGACTTGCACACGCTTCAACTTGTTAGTAGGAGAAATAGCAAAATACTTTTAACAGGTTTTTGTTTTTTTTAAAAAGTAATTTTCCGGCCAGACTCGCTGACGCCTTGTCATCTGGCGCGACACTAGCAGTCTTGCAATCAATAACAACAGCACAGCAGAGCATTCAGTGTTCCAGTGCTAGCCGACGTGCAACTTGCAGACGTTTCGAAAAGACTTGGATAAAGCAAACAACAAATCATTATTTCCGGTTGTGTTGAGCAGTGAAGGAAATATTTCCTACTCACACAATAGTAATGTCTTAAATACCAATTTGTATTTATTTAAAAGAAAGCCATTCATCTACAAATCTGTCGAAGAATTTTCAGTAGACATCTGAAGGTTGCTCAAGCCGAACTGACGATCAACATCCGATTATTTTTGTAATTTTATCTATTTCGCATTGCATTATAAGATTGTGTAATTGACTGACTGGTGATAGACAAATACGCGCGCGCATCTCGCTGCTGACCGTAGAAGAAACTGATGAAAACGATGCCAATTTGGCAACTTCTGAAAAGTTGTTTTATTTCCATATAATCGGTTATAATCGGGAAATACGGGAACTTTAACCGATTCCGATTGTCTACCGATAACGCAATAATCGGTCCGATTCCGATGATCGGTCAATCACTAAATTGCAGTAACAAAAGTTGTTTCTTACAGGTACCGTATTTCCTCTAATATACGCCGGGGGCGTGTATTAACTTTTGAATAAATTTGGTGAGGCGTGTATTGGAGGGAGGCGTCTATTTTGCAGTTAAACTCTTAACAAGCTCTGGGGCAAAAGTATGACAATTTAAGTGTTCCACTACAAAGTTCGCATGTATGGCTTCACATCTAAAAACAGAGCAAATTTAAAATGACTCTTGCTTTTATGAAGAATCAAATTACTACAATGGTAGCAGGCTCATTCTAGAGGCAAATCTTGAAAGTCACATAAATTGGTTCAAAATATTTAATATTCATCAAAAGAAGGCAACACTTGGGGATCGTAAACAAAGAAACTTAGAAACTCTAAACTTAAAATTCAACATCCAAATCATCTTCGTCTTTATCTTCATCGAGAAGGTGAAAAGATTCTGCTGCTTCTTCCCTGTCGGAATCGGTGATTTCAAACTGGTTTATCTGCAGCGATGTGTCATCAAGCATTGCTGTTTGGTTATTCAAAAAAGACAAACCAGCTGCGCAGGGTGAGCCTGATTAAAGCAGTGAACTATCTCGTCTTCACTTCCATCTGTCTTGAGATTTAGACCACAGCTTTTGAAAGACTTCTTAAATTAAATCTTCAGATAGGGCATCCCAAGATCCCAGAACCCATTCGACAACTTTGCGTCTTGGCGGTGGCTTCATGTTTCCACCATCTGTGTATTCGTGAACACCATTACTTAGCCATTCGTCGTAACGATCAGTCAGATATCCTTTGAATGGCTTATTCCATGAAACGTCTGGAGCTTGGATGTACTTCGTACAGCCCCCTGGGACCACAACAGAAACCACTTTGGCCATTTTGAGAGTCTTCCTCACTTCATTTGTTGTATGGCATTCGAACGAGTCGCATGCAAGCCAGCGACGACGAAATACAAACTTTCCAATTACCGAGTTAACAAACTGTATAGTCAGTTCTTCGTTCATCCAGGCATTCGCTGATGAAGCAACACAGCAAAGAGCTTTAAATTCGTCATTTAACGCCTTGCTCTCACGCTTAGCACCACCAAACACTATAAAAGGCTTCAATTTTGTGCCGTCGGCTTTCGCTGTCAAACAAACAGAAACTCTGACTTTCTCATTCCCCGTGGTTTTTAATGGAATGGCCTTTGTTCCAGTAACGTCAACTGTGTTCGGAGACACCATATCTCCCCAAACAGCAATCTCATCCATGGCTATAATAGAGCTAGAATCGTAATTAAATTGACGAGATAATCTTCGAATTTGTAGCATATATGCCACCAATTTGTCGATCATATGAGATGGATCTTTTTGAGCAGTTGTGGTTTTTCTTCGCAGGGAAAGGCAGTTTCCTTTCATAAATTTTTCAAGCCAACCACGACTGGCAACAAAACTTGTTTGAGCGGCAGGATCATTGCCAACGCTTTCATCGTGAATTGCTTTTGCCTTTCTCATAATAAGTTTGCGAGAAACTCTCAACATATTGGCGCGACGCTCGTGAATCCAGTTTAAAATATCTTCCTCCAGGTCTAAATTTGTTATTTTTCTGCCTCCACCCTCGAGTCGCATCTTTTTTGCCCCACCAGATTTTTTCTTTATCTCAGATAGTGCTTCAAAATGTTGACGCCATTCTCTAACTCTTCTCTCGTCCACGTTAAATTTCTTGGCAGCACTTCGTCCGGAATTAGCTTGCGCATACTTGACCACCGTCGTTTTAAACTCCACAGTGTACGCTCTTCTTTAGTTGCCTTGTGGGCAAGACGCTTTCCAATTTTTCTCCATTACCAGATCCTCCAAACTTCACCACTTAACAGTATAATAGATGCTTTAAACACATTTTCAAGCAATATGATCTGGAGACGACACACGAAGCTTTAGTGTGAACACATCACATATATGACACACGATTTCCGTTTGGTGCGAAATTAGCACTTCGAAGCCGCATTGAATGATTATTTCTCAAACCTCAAAGTTATGGCAAGGACAAACTATTCGATTCAGTTTCAGCTTTTTTATCAAATTAACTTTGAAACTACAGTCGCCGCCGCTTATATGCAAATCCTTTTTGCCAACTCAATTTTTGCATATAAGCAGATTTTGCATATAAACGGATTCGTTCCCAGGACGCGCATCCAGCAAAATTATTAGCATAATAGACAAATGACCAAAGATTAAATACCAAAACCAGAAAAAATTGTATTTATTAATAAACTAAAATACACATGATGGCTGTTCTTAGGTTTGGAAATAACAATTAATGTTTGCTTTTTTGCAACATTTGAACACACATCGGTGGAAATATTTGAAAGAGAAAGAATAAAACACAGACCGAAAATTGTCATCTTGTGACTTGATATTCAAGTTGGAACAAGAAACAGACAAGTTGAAAAATGGTAATATTTCGGCTCTATTTCGTCTGGTGATGACTCTGAAATAGAACCGAAATATTACCGTTTTTCAACTTGTCCGTTTCTTGTTCCAACTTGAATATCAAGTCACACTAGAGATGACAATTTTCGGTCTGTGTTTCATTCTTTACTTTTTCAAATTGTCCTCTGGTTGTGGTATTTGTAAGAGAGTTGAATGATTTCCAGTCTTTGAAGCCGTGCAAACAAAGATAGTCCTTCATGTCGGCTAAATTAGAAATAAATTGAGCATGAGTTATTACGGGCTTTGGTTCAGGCTCGTCGTCACTCTCCTGGATGCTTTGTTACTCGTTGATTATTGAGTTCTCATCAACTGGTGGCGCTGTTTCGAGAAAGTTGTCTGCAGATATAATTTAATCGAAAGTTTGCTGATCCATACCACGTGGAGCCGCCAACAGTTGAGCCAACGGAATATCATCATCTTCCCCCCACGAATCTTCATCGCTATCATATTTGGACACAAAACGTGCATGGCGGAAACAGTTTGCGATTGTTTTTGTGGTTATCTCAGACCAGCAGGCGACAATCGTATTCATAGCATCCAGCAAATCGAACGTCTTGGAAAATTCACTCGCATCTTCGTACACGGTAAAGTTTTGCAACCGTCCAAGCATCTTGGTTTTCTACTGTTTCCAATCATTGAAACATTGAAATACTTTCGAAAAGAAAGGAGGATTTCCAGCAATGCATTGAAAATTTTTCTTTGCATATAAGCGATTTTAGCGCGAAATTTTCAATTTTTCTTTTGCATATAACCGACTTTTGTATATAAGCGATTTGCATATAAGCGGATTAAAAAAAGGAATTTTCTTAAGGTTTGGTTTTGGATTTCCAAAATCTTTGCATATAAACGGCTTTTGCATATAAGCGACTTGCTTATAAGCGGCGGCGACTGTAATATACGTAGGCACCATGTTTTCAACAACGTTTGGACACCAACGAACGGGGAAAGGCTGATTGCAAAACCTGATAATCGACAGGAAGCTTTGGAAATCGACAAACATGCTATTGGAGTTTATCAACACGAAAATGATCTTGTGGGTCACGTTCCCATTGAATTGTCCAGTCTAATACACTACTTTCTTGAAGCAGATAAGGGCAACTGTTTGGAACTAAAAGTCACCGGGAAACACAAACGGGAAGTTGGACTGGTAGTTCCAACCCTATTTATCGGTCTTACAACAAAGAAGTCAATAGCAATAACTCTGCACGAAGAATTAAAGATGAGGAAAGAAAAACTGCTACACTTCGACTTCAAATACGAGCAAAAGAGTGAGGACATCAGAAAGACTCCATATTTTAATACAAAAGTTAATTGTGAATCCATCAAATGAATATTTTTTACACATGTATCTACAAGATTTTTAAAAATTTTTTTATGTATAACGTTTTACATTGTCTTATTTTCCTGCAACTATTCTAATAAAACGCCGCTTTTGGAGGGGGGCGTTTACTAGAGGGGGCGTGTATTAGAGGTAGGCGTGGAATTGAGGCTAGGCGTATATTAGAGGAAATACGGTATTCCCACTAGTGAGGAAAGTACATTGACTTTTACCACCACAGTTCAAGCAAATCTTTACAGTTTGAACTTTTTCCATTGCTCCCAAACATCATCTTTATTACGTTGTGTTCATACTTATCTTGTTAAACACATGAATTTTCAAGAATATTGTTCAAAATAAATATATTTTCTAACTTTTATGTCCTCTATACATGACTTGTCACAGAGAGGAACTCAAAGAAGTGTTTGCCTGATTACTAGTAAAAAAAAAAGTTTATCACAGTACATGTATAATAAATTACTTAATGGTTTGTACACTTGTCCCATCTTTATTCACTTGTTGTCATGAATTGTAAGCAGTGAACAATCGTATATGTTCACCAGTCATGAAGTAATCTATAATTACAGCAGACATAAAAAAAGCCTCATTCAGTAATTACCTAGAGAGTTCCCTTGCCCATTAATAGGTTAAATATGTATTCATTAGGAATATGGTTGATTAGTTAATCATCCTGGTCATTTGAAAAATATGTGACGAGGTAAGGCAGATTTTTTCTGTTCCCAAGAAATATAAATGAAAACAATCTGAAGCAATTTCATGTATAGGTGGAAAGACTTTCAGGTTTATGTTACTAACCATTTCTACATGTTTTACCATCAGATAACAGTACAACACCAGTTGGACAAGCACAGGAATAGCCACCATTTGGAGCCAACAAACATAAATGACTACATCCACCATTTTGTTTGCCACAGGGATTCCTTGGTACTAAAATAATCAAAAATAAACAAGTCTTGCTAACTCTAACTTCTGACAAAAAATCTACAGCTTTTCTCCAACCAAGTGACAATATGGTTGGGGGGTTTGTCAGCCATTCCAGTTTTGTCTTGTGCTCAGATACTGTAGTTGCTAAATTCTTAATTCAAGGCTGATTTTAGGAGTGCACACACGTACCTCACTAGCTGCCTGACGTCCTGGCTAAGTTTACTTTATTTACCAGTTACATTTACTTCGCAACCAGCTATTGTATAAGCTTTTTACTTTTCATCAAAAGATTCTTTGTTGATTCAACATAATTTGATCATCACATGCGGTATGTTTAAAATATACTGTTGAACATTAGTCAGTGTACATGCCCTGTCTGATTTGCTTGGAATTGGAAATAGGCAATGCACACAGGCTCATGGCACATGCTGAATGTTCTAGCACATACATGTATGGCACTATGATCAGCCATCTTCACCGTTATATATAAAATGATGTGCAGAACACTATCACTAATTAGACACTGCAGTGAAGCAACATACACCTTTTGATGAACCAACTTATAGCCCCTTATTGTATGTGTGAGCAATTGAACACCTAATAATTAGAGTACAACTGATTAGTGATGTACATCCTTGAAAACATCCTCCCATAATGTAATACAATAACATAACCGACATTGTTCCAAAATTCATGCAACTAGTTACCTTCTGGCTGTCTTTTTTGTTCAAAAACTTGAACATCCATTAAGCCCTCAATTTTGTCCTTAACCAGTAGTTTTCCATCGCCATTTTTCTTGAGACAGGAATGAATGGATTTTGTTTCCCAGTCTGTCCAATATACTCGATCACCAAAAACAGTAATTGCAAGTGGATGAGGTAAAGATCCCGAGACAATTTTTCTGCGATTTTTTCCATTCAAATCTGAACTTGCAACACAACTACGACTACTGTGTGCATCCAACCAGTACAGTCGTGAATCTTCATAGTCAATAGCCAAACCATTAGGCCACTTGATGTCAGTTGTTATAACATTTACTCTATTGGATCCGTCCATTCCAGCACGAACAACTTTGCCTTTTTCACCCCAGTCAGACCAGAACATATACCTACAATATCAACAAGATCTAACAATTATGCCATTACTACATCAAAGGCTTAACATGATTTTAAATTTTATTTGCCACACCGGATTCATATGGTTAAAAAAAATTAATATTTATTCTGAGATTTGGAGAAACATAATAAACCGATTCTCAATTTACATAATGCTTAACTACCAAACTTTTCTAATGTTCATATTGCTAATTACAGTAGGATTAAAACATCTAATAGTATATAAAGAAAAAAGAAAACAATTGCCCCTGTACACCAACATTTTTAGCACAGTCAATGTTAATGCAAGGTATTCAAAACAGTATTATAAAACTCACTAAGAATTAACGAACAAAAAATAAATTAACTTTCAAACTTACCACATGAATTAGCACATGAAGATGTTCATTTTATAGTCATTCAAAAAAACTTGCATTGCGCATTTTATTCAAATTTAAATCACTTGGCTATCACCTAGTGTTTTAAATCTAATATAGCACTCCTGCTCGGTTTTTAAATATCATGTAACTAATGGTTCTGTTGTCCAACAATTTGTTAGCTGTACTGCCTTGCATGGATCGTCATTTCTCCTGGTCTAAAATCTGTACGTTATATTTAAAAATCAAGTGCTGGAAACTCTACTAAAAGCCCTGTTTGATGTTGATGTTTTCCCTGCACATCAATCAATGATATCTTCCCCAAAATGTTATGGCACATTTTAGGTTCGAAACTAGAGCTTTCAACTTAGTGAATAAAGCTAGGCAGTCATGTCTATTGATAGATATTGCTTGTCCCTTTGACACAATGATTGTATCACAATTTGAGCCAAGAACTACAATAATTGTGGAAAGTAAAGATTATAGCGATGATAATTGGAGCCCTGGGAACAATTGGAATGAATCATAGAAAATGGCTGGAACAGATTGATATGAACTGCAGTACACACCTCTTGCAGAAAGTAACTGAATTAGAAACAGTGAGCACCATCCATAAAGTTTTAGATACCTAAGGGTAAGAGACTTGTCTTGATATCTAATCTATCCTAAGATCATTTACCAGCAAAAATTTATATGCACTGTCAGGATAAGGCAATAATAAAAATAATAATAACAATTGTCATGATGGGCATATTGGGCTTCGTATATTTTTCCCTCAGCATCACTTTGATGGCGTGTTGCTCCTCTCACACAGCAATAATATTATTAATTATACTAATACAAATAATAATGAACTGAAAAATTGGATTAAAAAACTGGACATGCACCTGAAAGTAGAACTTCTCCAAAAGATGGTATTGCTGGGAACAGCAAAAATGCTGAGAAGCTTGGAAACCTGAAAAACTCAACCTTAGGATACTAGTTGTAGCCAGTTTTTGAAGGTACATTTGGTAATACCAACATAAGCCATGAAAGATAATACAATAGTAATAATGATAAGGATCCAAAAATGGTTCACGATTTGTCGGGAATTTTGAAGGTCAATTACAGAGATTATGCTACCAAGTTAATAACAATAGAGCTTTTAGAATTTATGTGAAGACCTAATATTATTTTTAAGTAATACCATGATCACCTCAGTTTCTATTGTTCTCAGCGGGCGTTTAAATGACTAAATACCCCTTCAAGCGGGCAATTTATAATTCGCCCGCTTCTGTATGTATGGCCAAACATGTAAGCAATCATTATGCACAACAACAAAACACGTTTATTTAGCCATCATTAAACTCAACAACAATAAAAATTCTTAATACAAAAAAATTATTTACTCGTATTAATGTGTATATGTACTTCTTCATTCACAGTAGCACCTTGCAGCATGCCCCCTCAAATCTACCTTCGAATTTGCCTTTCGTCGCTGACCGAGACTGCATCTGCTTTCCTTTTAATTGGCTTTTGTGAGGCTTGTAGCTCCTTTAGCCTGCCATCCAGTGATTGTTGAAGTGGCTTTAACTCAGGTGAATGAAACAAATTCAGCGCTGGATGTCGCACTTGTATGATTCGATTTAAACCCCAAAACAGGCTATACAAAACTTCATGACGGTATCCGCCACCGTCTGCTTTTCTTACTTCTAACACAAATCTGCTCAACCAATGATTGATTTCTTCAATGTTTAGATTCTCAATGTTCGGCACACGCTTGAATTCTTTGTTCTCAGGAACGAAATCAATCAACTCTTTATTTCTTGCCTCAGCCCATTTCTTATAAACATTGCAGCTCCACGATGTGTGCTTCATTGTATTCGCTGGCGTTCTGTTCCGTTAAGCTCTTTCAACATCACGTTCTGTTACAAATAAAAACCGCTTCTCCGCCATGCCCTTCGACTTTGCACAAATCGAACAACAACGTATGTAAAATCTACCACATATTTATACACGCCAGTGTGCTCACTCAAAATGTTTTTGTTCTCATGACTTTTAAACAATACATAAAAGCTAATTATACACTACGTCGCCCTCGGTCATCATACTATTACAAACTAATAGCATGACATGTCGGCAAATTAGTGATTAAATGCCCCCTCGGGCTCGGGAAGTTTGTGAAATTCCCTCGGGCTGCGCCCTCGGGCATTCCACAAACCTCCCTCGCCTTCAGGGCATTTAATCACTAATTTTTCTCTTGTCATGCTATTACTTATAATTAATCCTCATTTACAAAAACATACAGAAATATCTTGCTGTCTACAATGACTGCCTTCGTCCTCATTTTTGTTTTCTAAATCTTGCATTATAAACAGTGCAATACCAACAACTTTTACCAACAAAGGTTTTGGATGTATTATCCATGATTTAGCAATGAAACATCATGGAGGGATTTCCTTACACAATCCAAGTTAGCAATGGTAAAAAGGGGTAGTGAGTGGAATTTCAAATGTATCAACACCATTACTGCATTGGCATTGGACCAAATAATTGAAAAACATGGGTATAACCAGACAAATTTGATGGCCTTGAAAATAATTCTGTAAGGAAGTATGGCACATTCCTAATGTAAATACGATCAGTACACAATTACTAGGTGCCAGATCTAAACCAGTATACCAAACAATCACACTTATAACAGTGTGCCAACAACATCAGAAAATCCAGATTTGTGATTTTGCTCAAATTTTCTGAAATTCAGATCATCCCCCATAATTTAAATTGTGAATCACAAATCACCATTTGGAACCTTGATAATGATGATAATAATAGTGATGATAATAATGATAATAATAATGGCTGGATACTGGAAGCTCATAGCAGGCTGAGACCCCTTCCACTGTCGTTGGTAGGGTGTTGGGTGAGTTGTAATAATAACAACAGTAATATTTCAGGACACCCAAAACTAAAGCAACTGCCCAATTGGTTCCTTAAGCCTATTTTCCACTAGGCGGAATTTTTCGCTCGAAATGCATCTTCCGCCGGAAAAATTTGCGAGCGAAAACGCATCTTCAAATTCCACATACGCTCGGCGGCGATCGGAAAATAGAGTCCGCCAAATTTAAAAGATCAAAAAACAAAGATGGCGCCCATAAGACGACAACACTTGCAAAGTCTATTAATTTTCATTTTACTTCGAAGGAAACTTCGCCGTCAAAATGAGAGGTACAAGAAAAGGTTTTGGGTGCGAAAAATATACGAGGAACGCAACTTAAAAGGAGAATTCCACCTTTTAATACAGGAAATGATGCTTTTTGACCACGAGTACTTCTTTCGATGTTTTAGAATGGTACCCATGACTTTTGAAAAGCTTCTGTCTTGGGTGGCTCCTTATATAAAGAAAAAATCTACAAAAATGCGTGAACCCATTCCACCCAGTGAGAGATTATCTGTCACTTTAAGGTATCTGGTTACTGGAGATGAACAAGTTAGTATAGCAGCTAGTTATCGCATGAGCCCTTCTGTTGTGGGAAGGATTATTGGTGAAACATGTAAAGTTCTGTGGCAGGTTCTAATTGAGAAAGGTTACCTTTCGGTACCAAGAACCGAAGACCAATGGAAGAAAATTGCCAGACGTTTTGAAACTAAATGGAACTTTCCACATGCACTTGGTGCTATCGATGGGAAACACGTAGTCATACAGGCACCTGCACGTGCTGGGCCCGATTACTTTAATTATAAAAAAACTCATAGCATTGTCCTGTTAGCGACATGTAATGCAGACTATGAATTTACTCTTGTTGACGTTAGAGATGCTGGACGCCAAAGTGATGGCAGTGTATATGCCAACAGCTATCTTGGTCATGCCATAGACAATAACTTGTTACAAATTCCGAGAGCTAAAACGATCAGCCAAGGTGACCAGTCAAACAAAATATACCCTTACGTGTTTGTAGCTGATTATGCTTTTGGCCTCAAGACATTCATGTTGAAGCCATACCCAGGTCAAAATTTATCGCTTGCTCAAAGAATATTCAATTATAGATTATCAACGGCAAGACGAATTATTGAAAATTGTTTTGGAGTTGCAACATCGCGTTTTAGAGTTTTTAGAAAACCTGTAATTGCAAAAGTGGACAAAGTGATTCAAATTACTAAGGCAGTGGTTGCTCTGCACAACTTTTTAATGACTACAAGATCTCCAGAAGACACTCATAATTACTGGCCAGTCAATTACACTGACCAAGAATCTGCAGCTGGTCAGCAAAGTGGAGAGTGGAGAAGAGAGGGAAATGTGAACGAAGGATTGGTCCAAATACTTAGAAATGGCTCAAATAACTATTCAAAATCTGTCAAAAGTGTTCGTAATGATTTCAAAGGCTATTTTAGTTCACAAGAAGGATCAGTCAGCTGGCAATTGGACACGGTCACCCGAACATCAAATGCATTTGATGAAGAATTCTAATGCATTATTGATATAAATTGTTAGTCAGCTCCAGTTTTATTCGACACAGTGTAATTGCATGGCCTATTATGGCCTATTACATTATCATCTCATCTATTACATTATCATCTCATTATCATGGCCTATTACATTATCATCTCATTATCATGGCCTATTACATTATCATCTCAGTTATATATGTGTGTATATATATATATATATATATATATGTATATTTATAACATAACGTGAAATGTAACATTTAAAAACCACTTTAACATTTTGGCTAAATGTGTTTTTGTAACTTAGCTGAGCTGTAAAAATAAAGAAACAAAGTTACAAACCAGACAACAGATATTATCTATTTACAGTAGTTACTATTCATCACCAAATTCTATATCAAACAACAACTGATTTGCTTTCAGCTTTGCAAGTCTATTTTTCCTTGCAGGTAACTTTCTTAACACTGGTACATCATCATCCTCATCATTCATCCTCATCAACAACACCAACAGGTGTTTGAGGACTTTGCATATCTTTTAGAGTTTTTACCAACAATGTGTCGACAGCATATGACATTTCAGGCTTCGGCTTAGAATACTTAGCTGGTATATGAGGAATCACTGTAGTTGGTGACTTTCTTTTTCCTGTGGCAGAGTTTGAACAATCCTTGGTTGATGTTGTCACATCTGTAGGCTCCAGGGAAGATATTGATGAGGCTGGGGAATGAGGAGGTTCTGTGGGCTCTACAGAAGGTGAATCTTCCAATCCAATTGATGCTGTTAGGTTGCTTTCTGTAGGTTTGTTTACAACTTTTGTGTGCAGAAAATCCAGTTGGTCGAAATATTTACATTTGGGCAATTTTGATGCTTGTGCTCCAGATTTTGTAGCTTTTGATCTTCTATGAAGACATTTCTTGAGGTTGTCTTTTAAATACTTTAATTGGGTTTTCAAAAATTCCACTGCAAACACAGAAATAAAAGTTTAAAATAAAAACATTTATTAAAATCTATAGAAACTATAAACAGTTGATAATTAAAAATTCAAAACAAAAACAGTTTATTGAGAAGTTTGCAAATTTAACTGATATGATGTAACCTAAAATATTACCCATATTTGGCCTTCGCAAGATATTCTAAGTATTTAACCAGGTTTTGTTAAATTACGTCCATGGAAAATTGTTCCCAAATAGACCATCTATAATTTTTTATCTGAATATATAAATTCATGTAATACTTACCATCTTTATTGAAGAAATTGGAGAGCTTTTGCCATGCATTATTTTTGGCGTTTCTGTCTTTATTTGACGACAGAGATGTATTCCACAGGGAATCACACTTTCGAAGCTCTTCGATAAATACTTCTGTGTCAAACTCTATAGACACATCTTCCTCTTCGACTTCGGTGTTGAATGGATCTACTTCTACTTCACACAAGCCTGTATTTTGAGTCGTTATTTGTTGTTGACATTGTGGTTGTTGTTGGGCTGAACAAAACAATTTATTTAAAGAATTTACATCCAGTGTACTCAGTCCATCCACACTTTGAGAATTTTCTGACACGCGAAGCTATTCTTTTAATGAATTAATACCGAAGCTACTCATGCGAGCATCACCTTCCATGTTGTTTTCGTTTTCTTGCGATCTAATTGGTTGTTTCACTTTGGCGGAATTGTGGAGGCGGAAAAAGTCGGATCGTTTTCAACTTTATCGCGACAACGCAAATGCCGCCAAGCGGAAAAATGAATAGCTACTGCGCATGCCCAATATTGATTTTCGAGCGGAAAATGCATTTCGAGCAAAAAATTCCGCCTAGTGGAGAATAGGCTTTACTTACCCATTCATGATTGTTTAATTCCTTTATCCCACATTAACTTTACTCCATCTGTATAGTTAAAATATGTCTGCTTTATCGAGAAATAACTTTAGCTGCTTTTGACTGGTCACATTGTAATTCAAGTAATTTCTGTTATTTCAGAACTGTATCTGTGTGTTTAAAATGACAAGCATCTTATACATGCTCTGACCGAATAAGTTCATTTTCTCTCAGATAACACCAACTTCATCTCATATTAAAGCACAAAAATATGAAGTCATAAAAACTGGAAAACCTTGGTTATTTCATAAAACAGATACAGTGATTTGTTTTTCTCTATATTGAGGTGTTGAGAAGGCTGATCCAATTCAAATGTAAAAACTGCTTATTATCTTAATATTTCACTGGACATTTTTAAGTTAAATGACATCATTCAAGATTCAATCACCCAATAATGACATTTGAGTAATTTTCTATTTGTTAATCACATCTTCATCTTTTTGTTTCATCCACCTAGAAATTTCCCAAAGTGTAAGGGTACTATAAATGTGAATCTTTTGGGTATACCTTAAACTTTGATATGGTTTTCTTAACATAATAATTCCCATAGTTTTTAGCATTTGTGCAGATGTTAACATGCTATACTGGTCTTATAGCATTCACGATTCTGGCCAAACTTGCGTGTCTAAAAACCTACTACACTGTAGGTCATTTTTGGCTTAACATATAGTTAAACCTCTAAGATTTTTTTGCTGATTAAAATTATATCTGGTAAAAACAACAGTCCAGAACTTAATCCTTTCAGCCCAGTCATGATCTTTTGCTCCTTCTTTGTATAAACTTATGAAAATATCGAAAGTGGCTGTTTAACTGGGGTGTTTTGTCCGACATTCTGAACTGCATTATGTCTCTAGAAAATCAAAGGAAAGAAGCCCAACGAACACTTCTTCTGAGCAATAATTAATTAAAAAACTTATCAGATCCAAAGACATGGTTAAAGACTAGAGCAAAGCTAAAAGCCAATCAAGCGATTAAAACATTTCATATTTACATAGATGCAAAAGTAAATATAAGACAGAACTGGTGTGTTTATCAGGACTGCTAAATCCATAAAACAAATATAAATTGCGCCATCACAAGAGCCTCAGAATGAACTTTCAACCTCTGGATTATCTACTGATACCATGTATTAAATGTCAGTCCTCAAGTTTTTGGCTGAAGTCATAAAATCTTTGTCTCAGCATGTTGAAGAGAAGATGGCTGGCTATGTTGGCAAAGGCTGGCTGTTTTGATACAGCCAGTGAGAATTAATGAACAGAGGGCATGATATTCTATCAAATACACCACATGTAATAAACCATTTGTCAATTGCGACTCCGGAACTGAAAATTCCAGCAGGGAATCTCTCCAACTGTTCGATGATCACAGTATAATCTAACAAATAGATCTTTTTACGCTTTGACCCAGAGGTGATGAAGAATAGAACGACACGTTCAGTTGAAATGTAGATAAGCTTTGTTGAAATCAAATCAGAAAATGCAAAGATGAGATACTTTTCAGGACAAACTTTGAGCAGTTACAATTAAACCACACAGTTAAAAGGGGTATAATTAACGCCAAACCCCATAACTAAATAAATACAAACATTCAGAGGCATGGGAAGAAATATATGTGGTTCAATTGTTGGAATCGTCGATAACTGTATCATAAACAGTACAAAACATCGTTGAAAGCATATATTTCGGAAGCACTATTGTCAAGGAATGCGCACCAATACGTGAAAGGAATGTCTATCAAGCCACTTCGATATCGGTTTTCGGCGAAAGACAACATGTTTTACTGGAAAACTTGTTATTGTATTTAAACAGATTTAACATTCCCAACAGACTGGAACACTGTGTAAACATACTCCGTGTGTATCTTTGCACAAACATGCCGAAATCTTACACCAAAAGAAGAATCTGCTTCAGCCAAGAAACAAGGAATTCCATCACACATATTGTACCGCTTAGGCAAGCTCTACGAACTCATCAAAGAAAATTTAGTCGGAACAGGATTCTTGTGAAACAATTTTTACAACTTGCCGAATTAATACTATGAACATTTCAACATGTGTCTGGTGACAAAAGCATTAGGTCGTACATTCTTCATTCAAAACCCGAACTCTTGCTGAGGTACTTGGGTGTCAAGCCAGCCATTACGAATATTAGACTTAGTCATACAGAATGTAATGGATTTTTAATGGCTTTGAAAATCCAGTTAGATATTTCTATGCAGTAAAATACACGAGAAAGTGAAGCGATCGAATGAACTTCGGAAACGGACAACGCTGTCACGAAGGAGGCATTTTGAACCGAGATTGCTCAGCAACGTGATGAAAAGAGGGAAAGCATCTCTTAAGTGCTTTGTCTACCTGTCCACTAAGCATTAAAATACCGACATTCCCTGGTTTTTAACCTACTTATAACATGCAATCGGATTCACTGCTAAGCTTCAAAAATATGCAAATTTTCAGACAAGAACAAAATACAATATGAAAGCCTGACTTACCCATGTAGCGGATCTACGACTATAGCTCTAAGTTGATCCAAGTTGTTCCAAAACAGAACAGAGCGTTGGCTACCGTCCATATTTGCCACTTCGATTAATTTAGAATGAGAATCAGTCCAGTATATTTTCTCTGTAACCCAGTCAACAGCCAGTCCTTCTGGTCTAACTAGTCCTACGGAAACAATGACTTCTGGCGTACTCCGTTCCTTTGCCGATTTTCTCATAATTTTTTCCAAGGATACATCCGTCCAAAATAGCACTTGTCTCTTGTACAAAAATCCGACGGCAATTGCATCGTCCAGTTTATCGGCAAGTATTGTGTCATTTCCAGATAAACTCCCATTTCGATGGCGATCGTCCACGTTCGTCCGAAGCAATCGAATATTTCGGCGATTAGAGTAGAGTAAGTTCAGTGTCGATACTATAAGCGAAAAAAATAAAAACGAATGATACTGATTATTAGCTCTTGCTTTGAGGTTTTATTCCCGAATGAAGTGAAAACGAGTGAAGTAACACAATACGAGCGAACTAATTCAGAGCATTACAGCTGCGTGATTTGTGTGTACTTCGTATGATAAGGCTTGTAAGCAAGAACATTCACAATGCATTATGACACTTAGAACCAAAACAACAGCTTTGTTCCCCATAAAGTATTACATTTATGCTTTGCCCTTCAAAGACGAGAATCAAGACGAAAACCTTCTAATCAAATAAAATAATATGTAAATAAACATTTACTCGACTACAATGCCTTTATAAATAAACACTGATAACTTTATAAATGTGCACTTAGCGAAAGAGCCGCATGAGTTATAGTTCACACAAAAACACGAGTTCTAGATGCGGATCTTCAGTGCTCGATCGACCGAAATACTTTTCACTTTTGCGAAATTCACTTCTTTGAAGATATTGGCAGGCGTGAGATGCTATTCTTTTTCTTGTTAAAATAACCAGCGGCGGATTTAGGGTACGTCAAATAGGTCAGCCGACTAGGGTGACTATCTCACTATTCTAAGATATCACATTGACTTTGCGTCGCATAATTGCCGCTGTGATGTTGTCAGATAGCTTTGTTTAAATCGCCGAATCTTAATTCCCGGCGTGGTATTTATATCTAGTGCGTTTGTTGTCTCTGGTAACATTGGCGAGCATCAGAATCACGCTTTAGCTGCTTTCTCGGTTAAGCTCAATCAGTTTGCCGAATCTTTCTATTGTATTCGTCTTTGCAATTGGCTGGTTTATTGAAACTCCATTTATCGTTGGCCGTGATTGGTTTGACGAATTTCGCTGCCTCTTTTGCCGAATCTTCATTTTGTTTCACTTGCTCTGATTGGCTCAGCATTTTAAGATTCTTCTTAATATCATCAGCTATTGGCTTAGCGGTATAAACTTTAAAGATTTTTGTCGAATTTGTGATGCCATCATGCCGAGTTAGCTGAGGTATGTCACCTTGCCGAGACAATCACGTTTTTTATCTACAGTGGAACCCCGCCTTACTACCACCCCGTTAATACGACCACCCCGTTAATACGACCAACGACCATATTTTGATGTCCCCTACTGTTTAATACGACTACTGAACGTGTTGAGTAATGCCATTTTTGATATCAAATTCCCGACATGACTCCTTCGACGTTACCGGCGGAAATACGAGTGTATGCACGCGTAGACTATGAAAAGCGCCGAATCTGTCATCGATCCATATTTCACACTTTTTCTAATTCAATCAGTGCAAAATTTTCACACATGTCTTGACGATTTTCCTGATTTATTACCTTTTGTCCGAACACGCTTCGCAACTTTGTGTATAAGCACTTTGACCAATCATCATGTCTTCAAATTGTAAGCGAAAACGGCAGGAACTTGACTTACAAAAACAAGGACGTAAATCCTGGGTGGGATCGGGGGACATATCCCCCCACTTTTTGGATAGAGGAGGATACATATATAATTATCCCCCCCACTGTTTGCAAAGTTCATGACAACTGAAGCCTAATTTCTGTTCCCTTAGTCGGCCGGCCGGGCTGGCAAAATATTTCGTCCGATGGCATTTTTTTGTTAGAAGCTGGTAACCGCGATAGATGAACTCGAATATGCTTAGTTTTAAAGGTTTGGGAGGTTACCACGCAAAAATCGGATTTTCTGTACCAAAATTTTAGTGTTTTTTAGACAATAATATAGCCTGCATCGGCAGGTGTGAAATCTACATTTTTACAACTTTTTGTTGCTATGCAACAAATAAGCAATTTTTATTGGCCCTCGCTAATAAGCCGTGATCTCTTATTGGTCAAGCGAAGCGGAAGTTCGTACTAACGTGGACATGACATTGTTAACAAAGACGTGTGAACGTAACGCCGCATAACGAAGCATGAAAATCCTTTTTATAGGTATGTTATGACCCAAAAAACCCACATATTTTTTTAAATGTCTATGTCTACCTTGAAGTGTAAGGATTCTTGCATCCCTCTGCATTACATGAGCATATAGGAGTGCATCGCTGACTAGTTTTGCAGCATTTACAAGCGCCCGTATTGCACTTCTTTGTACATCCACAAGATATTAAGTTTACACATGATGACGGTATAGATGGCTTTGTTGTCCACACAATCTTTAATCTTTGTTCATGTACCACCCGACCAATTGTTTCAAATGGTAAATCTACTGTTCCCCAACTTAAATTTGCCTGGAGCCAAACTTTAGCTTGTTGGTTAGCACGGGCGATGTGCAAGTTCAATGCATCTTCTGTCGGGGGAAGTTTTTCGAGGTCTTTGCTTCCCTTTTCAAATAGGTCAATTCTACATTTATTTGCTCCAGCTTTTGGATCTTGGGCAGAGTAAAGTCGACAGACAAACTCCTCAATTTCATTACTTGGACCGTCTCTGCCAAGACCATTAATTAAATGAGGGAATTCCTCAAAGACTTTCCAACATTTTCGCTTTCCAAAACCAGTGAAAGAGGAGGTTGTATCACATCCTGTTAAAGCATAAAACCCTAAAATATTATTAGTAATAGGTGCAGGTAGACGCTCAGTAATCGTATGAACAGGATAACATTTTCTTTGTTTTGAAGTTCCTGCAATCATCCATGTTTAAACATCTTCAATCGTACCTAGAAAATGAACTAGCAGTAACAAAACATCTGTGTCCCTACAATGTACAAGGAGTTTATTAAAACCTTTTAAAATTGCACCACATGCATGCAAAATAATACGTGTATCTGCTTCCTCGTGGTTACATTTAAGGTGTGTTAGATTTCCCAAAGATGTTGAACATGCCTTTGTTGTTTCTTTATATCCACCACTTGTGACCAGCTCACAATTTGCTAAGAGCTCATGACCATGTTTCATGAGATATTCACTCAAGAAATTGGCCAAGTCAGCTTTGTTTTCTGGCAAGGCGATAAAGTTTCCCCAGACTTAAGGAAGTAGCAAATCCTCTCGATCAATAACCCTACGTATTGGCCTTTTCTTGGTGTTTCTTTTTGCTCGGGCAGCAGCTTTCATCGAGTTTTCAATATAGGTATCAAATAGTACATCAATTCGTTTAACGCTTTCATCTAATTCTTTTGCCACAGCTCTCAAGAACACACCTCCATAATCCTGGAAGGTTTTGCAATTCTGTGGTTTACCCAGAGCTTGAATGAGTGCATGTCCATCAATTATTATACATGTCTTATCTGAATCTTCCTGATATGGGATACTATGTAGAACTTCAATATCACCCATCAATATGTCAGTCATATCTGCCTTGGTTGTAGAATTCATGTCTCCATTAATTTTTGCTAAGGATAAAGGCAAACTGGCAAGTTCATGTTGTAGAATTTCATCCATCTTGATTTGTCGGCCTGCCATTGAAGCTGTGAGAAGACGCTGCAGTAACTTTCTGTCTGCTTTTATCACTTTTTGTTCATTTTGTTTTACTAGAACTGTTGTTTGGTACAAAGTCTTGAATGTCTTACTGTTGTTCTTCTTAAGTGAATTAAAGAATGGGACTTCTTTCTTAATAAACCAGCTTGTCACATGTTTAGATACCAATTGTCTTCCTAGATTCTCTGCAAAAGGCATGTCTTGCTGAATTTCACTTGTAGCAACATCATTTGTGGCTATAGAAGTTAGTTGAAGACTGGGACTAATTAACTCCTTTTCTTGGTTATCAGCATCTTGTGAAATGACAGGTGCACCCTTTTCTGATGTAGGCAACTTGAAGACATTAAATCGCATGAATCGCTTCTTCAAATGTTCAACTATATCTTTGTCAAACTTCTTTCTAGATGGCTGAGCTTCTTTTCTAGTTGATATCTTTTCATCATTGCTTTCTTCCAAGTCCAACATTACTCTTGTCAAATGTGAAACCAAAGAGTGCTCAGCCCAGGTGATGCAAAACTTGTCTCTTGCTGTATCATTTCTTGTTATTCCAATAATTCCACTTGATATCTTGCATACTTTATTTTGCCACTCAGTTGCTTGGTCAATTGGAACTTGATTAAATCTTCCATTCCTATGCTTTACAACAAAATTACCAGCCATGAATTCTTTAAATAATTCTGGATGTGATGTTTCCAAACTTTTCATTTAAGCCAAATAGACAGTCCCCCATCAAGCATAATTAGTATGGTCATATATTGTCATCCAGGGCAACATTGCAGCAAATGAATTCAGATGAAGGAGCCAATCACCATCTCGATTTGCTCTGATAAAGTTTAGCAAAATTTCCACCATCTTCATATAGGTTTGCCACACAACAAAGTTTGGACAATCAACAAAATTCTTATCAAACTCCTCAGTCATCTCTACAATATTTCCTTGGTCAAGTGCTTCCATGACATCACTAACTGATCTCTGTATACCATCATTATCTGGTGTGCTTGCACTAAATTCCTCAACAATACCTATCACCTTGGTTGATAAATTAAGAGTTTTTCCAGCTTCGTTGCACCATGAACTAAAAAAATTCCAGTAAATTTGCCTCAATGCTTCATATGTTAACATGTGCCCTTGAACAGCTCTGTAATATGCTTTACCTTCCATCATAATATCAGTACTACCCTCTGCAAATGCCCCTGCTTCTACCCATACATCAACCAGACCAGTGTTCTCCATGTGTTGTCCAATGGCTTTCAGGAAATTAAACAGAATATGAAGGTGACCCATGACCAAAACAACATCTTGGTATCTCTCTTGATCTGCCCAGACAAGTTCTTTAGCTTTGCTGTAAAGTGGCTCATTAATATTAATGACTGTGTATGGTTGTCCAAGTTTTGATGTGATTTCAACAAAGCGATTAATTACAGTTGTGACAGTGTTGTTGTCATCTGCTGGTGCTTGGAGAATAGGAAGCATTCCAGGTGTTGTAACAGGGGAGTCATTTAAACTAATTGTCTCATTGAATGCTGGCCATACAGCAATGGATTCCTCTGTATCATACATTCATGCTAGCAGCCATGTCATGTCTTTTAGTTTTGATTCCCTCCATTCCTCATTAACTTCAAACCAGTTCTCTGGGGTAATTTCCACACCAACAGCAAAAGATTGGACTTGGTTTCTCTTTTGGAAAAATGGCAGAATCCAGTTTGTGAAGAGGTGCCAGCATGTCAGGAGTCAAGGTTCATGCTCTTCCAATCTTTGGATAATCTTTTCCTGGCCGCAGGTTGCTTGGTCCCTGCTGCCATAACATCATCTGGGTGCAGTGAAATGTGTTCTGACCATCAATGGTTGCTTCTAGTACATCAATGTTATCACATGAAGCCAGAATAACACGACCAGGTGCATATGGTGAAAGTTCATGGGGAATGTAAACATTACCATTCTTCTCATACGTATCCAGAATGTCTGTTGCTATTGTTGTGTCTATCCTTCTAATTGTATCCATTCCAATTATATGACCAGCAGTATGAAATATATCACAAGTTTTTCTGATCTAGTTGCTTGATGCAGTGTTAAACCTAGCCCTATATGTTTTGGAGTAAGTTTTTTCTTTCCTGATGCTAAATATATATCTTGCACAATATTACATGTATTATTATGCAATTTGTCTGCCAGTACCTGTTCATTGTCCAAGACATCAGTACCTCCAAGTAGTATTGATATGAATAAGTATAAACTCTTAGGCATTATTTGTCTAACATGATCACTATCTATACCACCCCACCCAGAATTGTGACCTTCAGTATCTTCTAACTCATTTCTAATGTGCAATGCACTATGGACTAGCTGTTGTAAAATATTATCCTGGAGAGGTCGTATTACATCACTTTCCTCATCTTCCAATGTAGTTGAGAGCTGCGGTGCCAGTGCCAGTTGTGATTTTGAACTTGGGTTATTCAGCAGATGAGCTTGGGGGTTCACTGGTCTCACAACTAGTCACTGGTTCACTGCTTCAACTGGTTCACTGCTTGCTTACCCAGGATTTTTTTCACATCATCATAAAAGGAGTTCTTTCTTGATTGGTACTTTTGAGGAACATCCACATTTTGCATTGAGCAAGACTTAACATATTGAGACCAGACACATCCCATGTCATATACGTGGCCCTCAGCAAGCCCAGTTATAATATTGCTACATAACTTCTCCAAGCATGGATCCTGAATATCTAATTTACTGGCTTGTGTCATTTTCCTTTGAAAGTTAACCCAACACTTTAAATGGTATTTTCCTTCAGATGCTACAAGATCACTAATGTTGGACAGTCTTACTCGCATAATAAAGTCAGACAGGGCTAAACCAATGATTTTTCTCGAAAGTTCCATTGTCGATACGTTATGCGTACTTTTAACATTCTTGTCCTGGCAAAACATACACAAATTCCAATCAATAGCATGTTCTCGACTACTGCGCCTCGATGGTTTGGCTTGTTGTTTTCCAGTAGATATTTCTCCCACGGTAAGCTTGGTAGTACTTTCGTGTTTTTTTCTAAGTCGTTCAAGTTTCCCTTTGTCTGTAAAGTTACTGTAGCACTTGCGATGGTATTTAAACTGAGGAATATCTTGTCCACGTTCTGGAAGGATTCTATTGATTATCGAACTTGATGCTATGTCATTGAATCTCTGCCGTTCTCTCGCCGCCTCAATAATGCGATTTTTTCCCTCATCGGACGAATTGCGTAAATCTCCTTTGCCCCCACAGAACAAACAGTTTTTATAATTAGCCTCTTGACCTTTTTGTCTTTTTAAAGAAATAACTGGGAGTAAATTACCCTTACGTTTTGAACCAGATGGATCCATGTTAACAATCAATCGAAAACTACTATTAAAATAAGATAGTAAGAAAACATCTAAAATAATATAACGAAAACTAATTTCTAAACAAGTACACTACCCAAGTTAGGATTAAAAAGATAAAAAATATAAAATACAATACGATACTGTGGTAAATCTCGCTACTTTAGATAAGTTTTTTTGGGTATATTCTTTTGGCTTTAATAAAAAATTTTATACAGACTTGGTTTCCTTTGAGTCTTCTTCTTTATCTTGATATTGGTGTACTCTTCTGCTTGAAAAACTTTGTTCACACTTGAATAATTCGCTCTGAACACAGCACAAAGTCCTTCTCTGTTTGTATTCAAAGTTATGACACCGTCGTCACAGCAACAGCAGTTGTTGTTTACAATCTCGCTTGTTGATTGGCTAAACAATTTCCCAACAGCCAATCAACGTCCACTTCAGGGTAAACAGTCTCGGAGGAAAGCCCCGATAGACATTCGATGAGTAGAATAGCCTGCGAATGGGCTGTTCGCAAAAATCACGAGAAAACATTGATTTTTTTAGTTTAAAACTCAAAAGCAAGCGTGGTAACCCCCCAAAACGTTAATACTAAAGACTAAACTAAACTTCTAGCGTGGTTATCAGCTTCTAACAAAAAAATGCCATCGGACTTTTTTAGAAGCGTTTTTTGCCAGCCCGGCCGGCCGACTACCTCGACACTTATGGTTCCATGTTTACCTTTACAATTTTCCGACATAACCTTTTTCAGCCCCAAATTTTACCTAGGTATTGTTAGTTCAAATACATGACAAATTATGAAAATTTGCCAAGTTATTTTACAGTCCGATCGTTCTTCTTTGGAAGCCATTTTGTAAACAATCAAAAATACTTTGTTTAGTCATACTGTAACGTTTTTATTGCTGTTTGGAGGAAATGCATGGCTTCGTTTCGCTTGAAAAATAAGGTATGAATGTTGTTCCAAAGAAACAATCTCAGAATGCCGGAAAAGGCCTTTCATAAACATTAGATTTAAAAAAAAAAACAACTTTCAGAGGGAATGCTTCCACATCACTTGGCCAGCTCCGTCCCCTCCACTTTTAGGAAGCGATTGTCGCCCTTGTACAAAAACGTTGCGAAATCGTGGTATTTAAGCAAAAGAACCCTATTGCCAGCGCAAGAAAAATTGCAGAGCACTTTAATTGCGGGAAAACCCAGATCCAAAGCATCTTATTAAAGAAAGATGAGATTGTTAAAGACTACGAGGCCAATGTTAGGGGCACAATCAAACGGTCAAGAGGTGCCCAACATGAAGATATCGACAACGCTTTACTCGACTGGTTTGGAAAAGCAAGATCAAAAAACATTCCAATTACAGGACCAATGCTTCAAGAAAAGGCTACAAAAATAACAGAAGTTCTAGGAGTTCCACAAGAGAAATTCAAGGCTTCGAACGGATGGCTGGATCGTTTTAAAAGAGATGTGGCATCAGGGCAAAGGTCATTTCAGGAGAGTCAGGGGATGTTAGAGAAGAAACACTAGATTCGTGGAAGGAAAGACTCCCGGAAATTTTGGAAGGACGAGAACCTCGTGATATCTGGAATATGGATGAAACAGGTCAGTTTTCAGAGCCCTTCCAAACAAATCACTGGTCGAAGTTTCCCGGAATTGCACCGGTGGAAAGAAGTAAAAGCATAGGATTACTTGTGCGTTCTTTGTCAACGCTAGTGGTGGAAAAGAAAAGACAATCGTAATTGGAAAATCAGCAAGACCAAGATGTTTCAAAGGCATCCGAGATTTGGATAACTTACCGTGCCAGTATTTCAACCAACCAAAAGCCTGGATGGAAGGTAGCATCATGATGAAAATTCTATCAAAACTCAATCGGAGACTGAGACGAGAAAACAGAAGAATTCTCTTGTTTACGGACAATGCCCCTTGCCACCCTGAAGACCTGGATGAAATGTATGAGCAAATCAAAATCGTCTTCTTGCCCAAAAACACGACATCACGACTGCAGCCACTTGATCTCGGTATTATTCAAGCTTTTAAGCTCCAGTATTATAAACGCCTGCTTACACACGTTGTCAGTAAAGTGGATGAGAGTATTTCTGCTTCGGAAGTATGCAAGTCTGTTGATATTCTTCAGACAATTAGATGGACGACCATAGCGTAGAATGAAGTTTCCGAAACAACAGTTGTCAAGTGTTTCATCAAGGCAGGTATCTTGGATTCCGAAGGAAACACGAATACAGTAGATTCCAGTGGCAGTGACGTTGATCCATTTGCAGATCTTGAAAGCGAACTTGTTGCAGTTCAAGTCTTGGCAAATGAAACCGATGAAGACAATACAGTTTCATTGAGACAAGTGGTAGATAGATGTCTTGATGCACCATTTTGTCAAGAACTTCCAGACAATTGGGAAGACAGCTTTTTTCGGCAAATAGGACGCGAACAAATCAATTCAACCACTGCAAGCGAAGAAAATTACGAGGACAGTAATGATGAGGTTGAAGAGCTCCAGGCAGCGCCATAACTATCCTCGTATCGAGCGGCAATATCCTCAATGCAGGATGCTTTACATTTTCTCGAACAGAAAGGAAATTCAAAAACGGCAAATGAGTTCGCCAGAGTAATCTGCCAAGCTCAAACCGATTGGCTTGAGTGTCGGAAAAACCAATGGAAGCTTACAGATTTTTTTAAACCTAAAGAAATTTAAATAACTAATGTAGGGGCTTATTATCAAGGTTATTTATCTCATTTGGTTAATTTTGTTGAGTTGTGTTCAGTTAATAAGATTTATTTGTGGATTATTTTGTGATTTTAGACAATAATTGAAATGTGACTCCGTTTGCCATGACGTCATTTAAAAAACATTTGTTACGTATCTGATCCACCCCCATCAATACTACCACCCCGTTAATACGACCAAACTTTTTCGGCCCAACGGTGGTCGTATTAACGGGGTTCCACTGTAATTCTATATATCTAATATCAAACTATCACACCTCCATAACTCATACGACCGCCCACTTATGACGCACAAACCAGATACAAATACAGGCGACCCTGACATTTACTCTCCTTTAAACTCTAAGGATGACCGCCGCTAAAGCTGTCGAAACGTCAGTCACTTCCACCAACAGCCTTTCTCAAGACTACACTAATCAGGACGATCAACTTCCACAAAAATATCACGATTCTCCCAGGTTCAAACCATTTAGTTTATTAAGATTATTTGGACGACAGAGCGAACAGCTTGCCGACGACTACATCCGTTTCTCGAGCAAGGTCCGACGTACTCGCCAACAACTCTGGTTCAACCACCGCTGCAAGGATTTTGGTCTCGTTCCCGCAGGACTTAGAATTAAGTCCCCATTGAACACACAAGAGGCTATTCAGATCGTCAAGTCCATCAGCAGACGATTGATCCGAGCCCGGACTGCCACACGCGACTCAACTACAACAAAAACCAACAGCAACGAAGACTGGACAAGCTGAGACAACTGGTACCAACAACCGTGAGTACCGACTTACTTTCTACTATACAAACCATTGCTGACAAACGACCTCTCAAAAACGAAACAGAATATCGAACGAAACACCAACAAAAACTTGAACGATTACAACGCAGCAGAACACGTAAACGACAAAAACATGACAATAACTGGGTCAAGAATATTTCTTTGCGCCCTTTAGACGAAACTGAAACTCGATTACTACCCTACGGACTACAAGACTCTATAACACCCAAACATATACTGAATGAGGCAATTGTATTGAGTGTCGAGGCTGTCTTAGCTTCTCAAAGAGATTTGGCAGAGACGACAAAAGACGAGATCAGGAGTAGGGTCGTTTCCACCGTACTATCGGCCTTTATACGTGATACCAACTTAACGACAGTCGAAAAACGAGCACTCAAACGACTAAAACATGACGAGAACATTGTTATACCACCAGCAGACAAAGGATGTGTAACTGTTGTTATGGACAAGACCGATTACTATGAGAAAATGGACACACTAGTTAACGACAAACAAACCTACGAACTACTTAAACGAGACCCTGCACCATCACTTCAACGAAAACTTAGCAACAAAAATTTCTCAACAAGGAAAATTAACACGATCACTCAACAAACTGACTATCGATTCAGGTGTTCGATACCGCGATCACCAAAGCTGTACGGACTACCGAAACTTCACAAGCCACAAATACCCATGCGACCTATGGTTTCATTCTGTGGGTCACCTACTTACGAATTTTCCAAATACTTAACAACCATACTGCAACCACTAACCAACAAGTCACAACATTGACTACAATCGACTGAAACCTTCATCAACAATCTCAAAACAGTACATATAGCACACAACTACAAACTAGTGCCTTTTGACGTGAAATCACTGCTTACAAGTATTCCGCTTCAACTGGCACTAGAATGCACCAAAACTACCATCAACGAATTTACTTACGTACTTCCTTTACCTACAGGAGACATCGCGGAACTACTGAAACTTTGTCTTTATATTATAAGATATAACACCTACTTTTTATCTCTGACCTTGTAAATACAATACCCGTTTAATTTATTCATACTCTGATGATGTTGTGAGACGCAACCAACGTTAGTGCTGTTAATAAACTTATTTCTTTTACAAATTATGGCCTTTTTGAGTGTACTTTGCTGGGCATTAATACTTGTTCTGAAATTGAGATTCCCGCCTGGATCCTCGCTCGCGACTTTCAATATTACGGTAAACACTACGAACAGTTACATGACACAGCAATGGGCTCACCCGTTTCTGTTGTGGTTGCTGAAATTGTGAGGCAATCCATAGAGGAACGAGCTCATGCAATTTAAAAACGCACGTTACCTTTTTGGTTTCGTTATGTTGACGACACGATTACTGCATTACCCGAAGACGAGATTGACAAGTTTCACGACCACATTAACGAACAGAACAGTCACATACAATTTACCAAACAGATTGAAGAAGAAGGAGGTATTCCTTTCCAAGACTGTTTGGTATGTCGTGGCAATAATAAACTACAGACTACTGTCTACAGGAAACCAACGCATACTGACAAGCTACTGGACCAATCATGATACAATCCAAGCTCGCACAAAGCTACCACCATCAAAACACTGACGAGACGCGCACAACTCATTTGTGACTCACCCGACGCTCTACGCCAAGAAAATGACTACTTACAATGCGTTTTCCACAAAAACTACTATAACTCTGACTTCATCGACTTAACACTAACAAAGACAATGAACGCGACGAAAACAACAGTCCGACAACAACTACAACAACGATACTCTACATAAAAGGTACATCTGAGATTATCTCGCGTATGTTACGGCCATACAACATACGAATAGTGCACAAACCGATCACAACTTTACGACATGTACTGACTAACGTTAAGGATAGAGAACAGGGGTGGATCCAGACCGGTTCACTGGGTTTCCGGAAACCCATCAAATTTTCCTAAAAAATGAACATGAACAATGTACAGTCGCCGCCGCTTATAAGCAAGTCGCTTATATGCAAAAACCGTTTATATGCAAAGATTTTGGAAATCCAAAACCAAACCTTAAGAAAATTCCTTTTTTTAATCCGCTTATATGCAAATCGCTTATATGTAAAAGTCGGTTATATGCAAAAGAAAAATTGAAAATTTCGCGCTAAAATCGCTTATATACAAAGAAAAATTTTCAATGCATTGCTGGAAATCCTCCTTTCCTTTCGAAAGTATTTCAATGTTTCAATGATTGGAAACAGTAGAAAACCAAGATGATTGCGCGGTTGCAAAACTTTACCGTGTACGAAGATGCGAGCGAATTTTCCAAGACGTTCGATTTGCTGGATGCTATGAATACGATTGTCGCCTGCTGGTCTGAGATAACCACAAAAACAATCGCAAACTGTTTCCGCCATGCACGTTTTGTGTCCAAATATGATGGCTATGAAGTTTCGTGGGGGGAAGATGATGATATTCCGTTGGCTCAACTGTTGGCGGCTCCACGTGGTATGGATCAGCAAACTTTCGATTAAATTATATCTGCAGACAACTTTCTCGAAACAGCGCCACCAATTGATGAGAACTCAATAATCAACGAGTAACAAAGCATCCAGGAGAGTGACGACGAGTCCGAACCAAAACCCGTAATAACTCATGCTCAATTTATTTCTAATTTAGCCGACATGAAGGACTATCTTTGTTTGCACGGCTTCAAAGACTGGAAATCATTCAACTCTCTTTCAAATATTTCCACCGATGTGTGTTCAAATGTTGCAAAAAGGCAAACATTAATTGTTATTTCCAAACCTAAGAACAGCTATCTTGTATATTTTAGTTTATTAATAAATACAATTTTTTCTGGTTTTGGCATTTAATCTTTGGTCATTTTTCTATTATGCTAATGATTTTGCTGGATGCGCGTCCTGGGAACGAATCCGCTTATATGCAAAATCCGCTTATATGCAAAAATTGAGTTGGCAAAAAGGATTTGCATATAAGCGGCGACGACTGTATTTGCTTTTATTGTGTTTATTATCGCTTCTCACTGCTAGCACCACCGGGCGCCAAATTTGGCGGAATTCACAGCAAAATCGAACCGGAAGAGCGTAGAGGATTCGCGTATGGCGTAAGTCATCGCGTGGAAACTCGGAAACCAGTGCTTCTTGCGTGAAACCCACGGAAACCCATCGAAACTTCATATCATTGGCCAAAACCTCACAGGCAATTAAAGTGAACCCATCAAAACTGTATTTTATTGGTCAAGCACCTTGAATTAATTAAGGTGAACCCATCGCAAACCCATCATCGATTAGTGGTACAATGTGGCTGCGCGTGGACAATCCGTGTGTCGCAAATAAGATTGTTCTCTTTTTGATATTGGGCTCGTTTACGTGACCATTGACCGGTTCTCTCCGGTAGAAAAATTGCGCTTTACTTAGGATGTCTGGAAACCTGACCAGCTCTTTCTCTTTCCTGCGACTTCTAAGATTGATGGAAAACATCGGCGGTTCAGGTATGAATGGCTAGTGCGCTTCCCATGGCCATCAAATGATTTCAAACTATTTGGCCATCCTACCTGCAATTCGTCAGCTCTATCAAGTTAATTTTGAACTACATGTATTTAGCCTTCCTACCTGCCATTCTGCTGTTGTATGAAGATAATTTTGAACTAATCAGCCTTCCTACTTGCCATTCTGCAGTGGTATCAAGATAATTTTGAACATTTAGCCTTCCTACCTACCATTCTGCTGTTGTATGAAGATAATTTAGAACTAATTAGCCTTCCTACCTGCCATTCTGCAGTTGTATCAAGCCATTGAGGTCAATTTTGAATTAGTTCAAGATTTTGAAGTACTGGTATGCGCCTCTTGCTAAGCTTGGGTACGAGATCCACCTGAACCTAGCTGTATGGTACAGCTATTTGTGATGAATCGTTTGGGAAGGTACTTTATAAATCAGTTTTGCAGCCTTTGTGCTACAAAAATGATTTGTGAAACACTATCCTTGGAAAATTGTGGCCTCCAAGGTTTGCACAGTATATCTATTGGAAGACGTAAGTGATGCTAAAATGGTACAATTTGAGGAATAAAGTACCTGCATGTTTTCATGAAACGTCTTCTGAAAATGCAGGAAATTGCATTTTCGAGCATCTAAAATTTCAAAATTTTCCGTGGGAGCATGCCCCCGGAACCCCCTAGTATTCTCGCGCCTGCAGCGCTCGGAAGCCCCTCACTAAATTTGCTCGATCCATCCCTGGAGAATAACCGCACGAAAGACGAGGTGCAGTTTACAAAATTAATTGTTCCGACTGCCAAGCCGTTTATATAAGTGAGACTAGCAGAAACTTAAATATACGACTCACAGAATAGAAACGAACGACAAAAACACGGAGACAAAACCGGCCACATTGCCGAACACCACCGACAAATCAAAACACAACATTGACTGGGAATCGGCAAAATGCATTACAGCACCAACTACAGCCAGCAACTCACACTAGAAAGCTGGTATACGAACTTAGAACAGAAACCATTAAACCAATCACAACAATTACCGGGACCTTACAAACGACTAATTCACAAATTCAAACGTACGAACAACCAGTAGACTTAACCATTCGACAAACTGATATTAACGTCTACACAACCACTGCTTTTCACAAACTATTACACCTGTATGACTCATACGACCGCCCACTTATTACGCACAAACCAGGTACAAATACTGGCAAACCTAACATTTACTCTCCTTTTGACTCTGAAGATGACCGCCGCTAAGGCTGTGGAAACGTCAGTCACTTGCACCAACAGTCCTTCTCAAGACTACACTAACCTGGACAATCAACTTCGACAAACATATCACGATTCTCCCAGATTCAAACCATTTACTTTACTATCACGTTTCATCAGTCGTCTTCTGATTGGTCATGTTTATCAGCTAAGTCCTATAAAAGGTTAATCTCCAAGAATCTGCCAGATGAATGGGCGTGACGAGTTTGCCATTAATCTACGGTTTGATCTACTGTTGGAAATTGTGTAATATCTAAAATATGTTATCGTTATACGTTGAGGTGAGTTATGGGAGACAAGCCGAAAGTTGTAAGTAGTGACTTGAGAAATATAAATCTAAGGAAACAGAGGGATTGATGTAAGGTTGTGTGTTTGTAAATGACAGAAACCCAAAACTTACCGATTTGTATGCGAAATAATGGCCGCACTTTACTGAATTCGCGACAATTTCTTGAATAATGAACATCTGGTCATCTGATAGTCAATACAAATTCAGAACGTAACATCGTAATAAATATGTGAATAACACTTACCCAGAGTAATATTTAAAAAGAGTAGAAACGGCACTATTAACTTCATCCTGCTTTGCCTAATGTTCCAAATGCATCAGAGATCGAGTGGGGTAGAAATGTATTTTAATTATGCATTTGTCCTCAGAGACGTCTCCTCTTCAGAACTAAAATCATCAGGTATTAAAAGAAATGCTGCGTACCGACCGGAAAGAATTGAAACTCGTGACCTTCACTTGCACTAACACTCAACGACACAGAGTTTGTAGGCCGAGTTCGAGTGGCATTATCAAGCCGATTAAACATTTCCACATTTCCTTTTCCCTTGACAAGATGATTAACAAACACGGTTTTTGATTTCACATTTTGAGTTCCGGTTTGAATGCGTTGCATTAAATTCGATGTCTAAACTGAAGCTTGCCACTCATCTTCCACTGGATATTCGTCGCACTAAATAGCACGAATTAAAAGCGACGACACTTCAACGTCTGAATCAATCAATATAACGATAACAGGCTATATGCATCGGTAGCTATTCAACACAGGAAGGCATTCTTTGTCTCTAATGTATTTCCTCCACGTAATGTCTCTCTATTGATTTCAAAAATTTCTTCTGCATTTCCTCGTCTAACGTTCGTACCATTCATATTTAGCTAAGTCGACAAAGTTTGCTCGAGAAGTCATTATTAGCGTCAACCACCATTAAATCTAATTGATATCCTATTCTACATGATCGACATTTTGACAACTAATTCTGCAACGATCAAGTACTCTATGAGAGACTTAAACCACAACGAAAGCTGCAACTCATTTTTCTGAAACGATTTTACAAGATTCTCATAGCAGTGGCGGATCTAGGGTAGGTCAAATAGGTCAGCCGATTAAGGTGACAACCCTTAGATTTCAAATCGCTTTTTAGCCGCATTTTTGTCGCTATAAACTTGTCCGATGTCGTTGGCAGTTGTTTAATTCGTGTAAGCTTGACTGCGCCGTCGTATTTTCACTTAGCGAGTTTGTGGTTTCCGCTAACATTGCCGTGGATCAGAATCTCGGGTTGAGTCAGTCGGTTTCTCAAGGTCAACGATTTTGCCGAATCTTTAGGTTATATTCCTCTTTGCTATTGGTTCATTTAGTGAAACTGCTTGAATCGCGAGCTCTGATTGGCTTGACCAATTTCACTGCTTGCTTTGCCGAATCTGCATTTTGTTTAGCTTCCTCTGATTGGCTTAAATTTTCAAGACACTCTTTAACAGGATCAGCTATTGGCTTAGCGGCATCTACTATGAAGTTTTTTGCCGAATTTGTGATGTCATTTGCCGTGTTTGCCGATATTCGAGACTACCATCGTGCAATTTGCATAAACAGTGTCTCACTTCTGTTGGAAAGCTTGAATGAGGGTGCGTACCATAGTTATAGACTAGTCACCCAAAATGTCATTTAAGAGCCTTTTGGAACGCTCACAAACTGCGCTCAAGAGCAATGACGAGAAGACTTTGCTCATGATCTATGACGGTTTATCGTCAACTTTAAGAGGCGGAATTCGTTCTGCTGATTGTGGCACTGGCAAACGTTGGGACATCAGTCGAAATTTTGGCGCCGAGAACTGTGCCTTCTTTTGCAAAGGACCAGAAGACATGCATTGCTCTCAGGTACGGTAATCTTCAGCGCTTAAATTCACTTAACACTGACGAACAGGAACAAATATACTCACCATTTTCAGTGGCGGATTTAGTACTGGTTAATGCTAATGAGTAACTGTTAATTTTTTCGGGCAAGCCGAAGGATTGCTGTTTTCCCACTAATACTTGAACCATGACCTATTGACGGGCTCATTGTGTTGATGGTAAAGTTAGTCAAGATAGCTCATTTGCCATCTGATTATGAAGTCAAAAAATTGCTGAAAGTAGCTAGATATTGTTAGTTTTTATCGGTTCCTCGGCTGGTTCGCTGTAGCAACGCCAACCTTGTACTGCTGCAATTTATTGCATCCTCGTATATTATTATTAATCGATGTTTCGATATACTAGTAATTTGACATGTATTCATTAAATTTTTGATAGGTCCGAACCGTCAGGGAATTGCCTGTGCAGCTCTATTTCATTGGCTCTGGTGGGCGATAATTCTTTAATTGAAGAACTTAGGGCAATGACTTCAATCGAGCTTTATCTGAATGTCAACTTTTACTGCAACCATCCATTTTTACTTTTGAAATTTGATGAGTATAGAGAACAAATTTCTAGTAGTTTTAATGATATTCTTCCTTTATGTGCATCTTTTAAATGTTTGGATTCTGGTCTTAATTTGGATCAACTAGTAAAAGAAGAAACTACTTCCAATTGTGAAAACAAGAAATGGTCCAGTTTTATTTCTATCCTTGCTCTAGCTACTGTGACCAATAGGAAAATTCACTCTTACTACCCTGATTGTGGGGAGCAGAAATTTAAGTTACTTTTTAATTGTTTTGTTGAGCCTCGTCCACCTCTTAAGTCAGATGGTGATGATCTGCATATCTTGTTTTGCTTTGAGGGAGTGGTCAGGTCTGGGGAGACCTTCAGACCAAATCATTTTGTTCCACTAATCTTTGGTGAATATACAGGGTAAAGTTATTACTGAAAAGATTGTAAATGATGTAAAGAACAGCAAATATTTTTCCATTGTAGCGGATGAGGCTTCCGATTGCTCAAACAAGGACCAGATTTCCCTTGTTTTGTGTTTTGTTGATGAAAGTATGAATATTAGGGAAGATTTCATTAGATCTGTTGATTGTAAGTGGGGTGTGTCAGGTGCTGATCTTGTTACTGCAGTTTTGAAAACTTTACATGACTTGAAATTAAATGTCCAGAATTGTCAAGGTCAGGGATATGATGGTGCTGGATCTGTAGCAGGTCGCTTCCTAGGTCTTTCTGCACACATCTTGCGTTTAAATGAAAAAGCTATTTACACACATTGTTACAGCCATCAGCTGAATTTAACCATTAGTGAATCTTGTTCAGTGCCACTAGTAAGGAATGTTTTAACACAAATAAAGGAGTTTTCTTACTTTTTCAACCTTTTTCCAAGCTGTCAAAGATTGTTGGAAAAAAAAAAATTCTTGAGTACTGCCCATCTTTGAGGAAGATGAAATTAAAAGATGTCTGCAGGACAAGGTGGATAGACAGAATTGATGCCATGGATAGCTTTGAGTAACTATTTGTCCCCATATTTTTCACTTTAACTGGAATGAGTTTAAATTTAGAAAAGCAGTGCAATCCTGCTACTGCTTCTAAAGCTGCTTCTCTTTTGGCTCTTATTTCATCTTTTCAATTTATTGTTTCAGTTGGCATAACTTGAAATATATTTGACATTACACTTGCTGTGACTCAGTTGCTTCAAGCTAAAACCAGTGACATCATGGATGGCATTAATTTGATACAGGCACTTAAGCATTTGGGGATGCTCATCAGAAATGATATTGATTCTTACCACAAAACATGGTATGAGCAAGCTGTGTCATTAGCAAGAAAGGTTGAGATTGAAGAAGCAGTTCCACGAACTGCTGGTAGACAGACAATGAGAGATGACCTTCCTTTTTCTAGCTCTTCTGAATATTATAAGAGAGTTATTACCATTCCTGTGATTGATCATCTAAATTCTAATTTGAAGACTAGATTTGATGATAGTAGTGTCAAAGCATACTATGGAATTAGCATTGTCCCAACCAAAATGTTATCATTGGTGAATGAGACTGGAAAATGTAGCTGGAAACAAAAATTCAAAATCTTTTCAGACTTTTATCTTAGTGACTTACCAAACCCTTTAGCTTTGGATGGAGAATTGGAGGTGTAGTTAAATTATTAAAAAATTATTGAAAGGTCACCACCTGACAGTGTTGCTTCTACTCTCAAAGCTGGAAATTTTGATGCTTTTCAAAATATTCAAACATCTCTTTGGATTATGGCAACTCTTCCCATTACTTCTTATGAGTGTGAATGGTCTTTTCTGTTTTATGTAGATTAAAAAATTACAATCGGAGCACCATGGTTGAAAATCGCTTGAATGGTTTGCACTAATGCAAATTCATCAAGAAATTGAGGCTGATGTTTATCAGATCCTTGATATATTTGCTTCAGGAAATCAGAGATTGGATCTGATTTAATTTTTTTTGTCTTGAGACAGCTTTTGATTTAATTTTGCCTCACTTATGCAGTGGTTAAACATTTTTTTTATTCAGATCAACATTGTTGATATGTAGGTGTTACTGTATCCGCTTCTTGTATGCAAGACCTAAAGTCTTTATATTGTATTAATGATAGTTTGAGCTATCATGATTCTTATTGAGCAAAGAAAAGTATTAATCCTTAGTTGATGATTTATGCTGTAATGTGCAAAATATGATACTCAAATAATTCACTGCAAGGACGGTTTCTGAACAAAAAGCTTTTTCGATTACTTCAGTTTATTGCTAATTGATTACTTGTAAATTAGTTAACAATTATAACAACTTAATAATTCCCTTTTTAAGTTATATGATTCAAGGGTCAAGGGGAGGGGAGTAATGTGTTAGGATGACCGGGATGGTGTGGAAAACTGAGCAATTTGTACATCCAGGAAATGTCCCAGATGGTAAGCCTCTCATATAGCCTCTCCTAACAAAACTCCTGCCTCACTCTTTAACCTGGAAATTTATGAGTGAACAAGGGTGTGAAAGGCGAGTTTCTGGTGCCTTAAAACCAGATGGTTCTGGGTAGGTGGGACTCATTAACTTTGGTTAGCAGCCCACCTAGGAGAAGGAAAACTCTGATTTCAAACCAATGCATGGTAGAAAAGCAGCTTTGAGAGAGAACAAGAAGAACATTCAAGGACCTGAGAGCCATGCTGTCCATGTCGGAATCACTGAGTAATTATCTCTGAATGGAATGCTTTTACTGTAAGGTGAAATTCCTAGGCATGCTTTTGAGCTCTGACATTGAGCGTAACAGCCAAGACTATGGTCAGGGCACTTAAAATTTATATCAGCACCGTATATGAAGTATGCAAATTTTTTGTGCTAACCCGACACCACCCCCCGTCGAGAAAAAAATTGAAAAGTTTGACTAAGATGATAAAAATCCTAGATCCACCACTGCATACAGTAGCGTCTTGGTCTCAATTGACTTTAACTTAATATGCTACAGTAGAAATAAAAATCCGACTTACTCCGGTGTTTCGTCACTTGGTCTGATGCCATGACCATTACTCCACAACAAGTTGGGTTTGCAGCTATACAGTAAAAATTTCGATAAAGCGAACAGTATAGATGAATCTCAGATAAAATTGACTGGGCGTAGGCATAAAAAAACACCTTTCAGCAATCAGAAATTTTTTGTGTCTTTAATAACCTCTCCTAAGGCTGTAATTTAATGAGTTATTCAGACTTATTAAAACCCCAGAAAAAGATTTTGCTATGTTTAAATATTAAGGCAAATGAGTTTCTTGGCGTGGTAGAATATCAAATTATAACAATCAAAATCATCAGTCTGATTGATCAACTGTCGTGGTTACGAACACAATGAGGCGCAAACGTTGAAACTGTGTATGCACTTTCGTACAACCACGCTGAAAGCCACGTGTAGTACAGAACATAAACTTCAAAAATAGCCTAGGGGCAAAGAAGTAAGGAAAGCGCACAGCGGGAAGGTATTGGTTTTGTTTTTACTAGTCTGATCACTCGGCATCCTGTGTCACGTACTTGTCCTTCACAGATCTTTTTCACAGTTTAATTGACTAATAGAAAATGCTTCAGGAAAAATCCAAAATACTGAAAGATCTGTGCAGGGAATTATTCACTGCAAAGAACATCATTGCATGATTGGATTTATATCATGTCTTGGCCTAAAGAAACGCAACGAATTAAATGGCGATCTTCATTCATCGAACCAAACCTCCATTTAGAATCTATACAGAATCTCATATAGGAATATACATATAACTGTCGATTTTCTGGACGGTTCTTCTGTTTATCAGCTAAGCCCTATACAAGATTAATCTCCAAGAATCTGCCAAATGAGTGGGCGTGGTGAGTTTGCCATTAATCTGCGGTTTAGACCCCGTTCACACGATACCGGTACGAAACTGCACCGGTATCAAACTATCACGGTACCAACCTGTTCACATGATACCGGTAGAGGTAAAGTTTCATTACGGTTTTAAATCATTACGGTTAGCATTACGGTTTCAAATCGTTACGGTTAGCATTACGGTTTCATGCTTTTCATACCGGTAGCGTGTGAACGCAAGGCCTAACCGTAATAATTTGGTTAGGGTTTCATTTCATACCGGTGTCGTGTGACGGGGTCTTAATCTACTCTTTGAAATTGTGTAATCTCGAAAAATATGTTATCGTTATACGTTGAGGTGGGCTATGGGAGACAAGCCGAAAGTTGTAAGTAGTGACTTGAGAAATATAAATCTAAGAAAACAGAGGGATTGAAGTAAGGTTGTGTGTTTGTGAACGACAGAAACCCAAAGCTTACCGATTTGTATTCGAACTAACGGCGGTACTTTACTGAATTCGCGACAATTCGTTGAATAATGAACATCTGGTCATCTGAGAGTCAATACAAACTCAGAACGTAACATTGTAATAAATATGTGAATAACACTTGCCCAGAGTAATATTTAAAAAGAGTAGAAACGGCACTATTAACTTCATCCTGAGTTGCCTAATGTTCCAAATTCATCGCGTACCGACCGGATAGAATTTAAACTTGTGATCTTCACTTCCACTGCCACTTAACGACACGGAGTTTGCAAGTCGAGCACGAGGGCGTTATCACAGAATAAGAAACGTTACAGAAGTCTCACTCGGGGCTGCATTGTGCCCTCATTTTCCAGTGCGCATGTCTGGGGTCCGCCATGTTGGCAGCCAGATAACTCGGAGTCAGTCAACAAGGAATACAATGGAGAAAAGCCTACTTGGGCCACTAAAACCGCTTTCTTTGGAAAAGTATTTGGACGATTTCCATTTTTCTTTCAAATATGACCAAGGAGAGGTAGGAGATTAATGCATTTATGATTAGAAAGTGTATAAAGGAATACTGTGGAAGAAATTCGGTTAGATACGAGCGATTGTCGTAATTCAATGATCTGACAAGAATCAAAATCTTGTTGCTTTTTATCTTCCTACCAACTTTTGTGTTAGTTCTATAGTTTTGTTTCCCTTAAAATATTGAACGTACTTTCTTGATACTGAGCCGTGATTGCTTGGTTTTTAAATCGGGTGGCTTTGGTTCCAAAATTGAAGATAGGTATACAGTAATTTGTACATTGACATTTCTCTCTTCTAAAGCTAAATTTCACTCAGCTAAGAACAAAAATGTTTCTAAATAAACCGTCCGCATAACTCTTTCTTACGACTAGAAATTTATTCCGTTTGTGAAAGATTTTAGTATAGTTCGAACATAACTACCAAAGCGACAAAAATTGTAATGTTAGGGATAGGATTCTACATGTATTGATTTGGGGTTCAGCCAACAAAGAGGAGCAGAAAAGATAGCAGAAGAGCAGAGAAAACGAAGCTAGTCACCAAGAAAAGAACCTAGAGTCAGAAGGCACCTCGCTAAGGCCTAAAGAGGAGAAACCGACCTCATCTACTTCGTCACCATCTTCTACATTATTCTAACCATTTGTTGGCGTTTCTGTCGCTATACTCGTCGAAGTAGTCGCCACTGTAGCTCCTACATCTTTCACCCGTTAACGCCATGTTTTACGTAGTTCTCTTTAAGATTGCTATTGTCGCTGTCTTTTTAAAAATGCTTGTTTTTTATAGCGAGAGAAATTAAAACATTACCAAAGGTTAAACTTTATTGAATCCACTATGGACAGTTTTAAATCAGAATTTAACATGTTCTGTTCCAACTTACACTTCAAAACTACAGTGAGCAGGCTTCTTCATTCTACGACCACCTTTTACATAAGACAATATTTCGTAAGGTGATATTTCTGAATAAGGTTCTTCACTTAAATAAAAGAAGAATGAAATAGTAAAATTGCTTTATATGGCCGGAGTGAACAAAAAGTTAATACTGTACATTTTTGTTTTGTTAAACCAGTGTATTTCTCAAAGAACATAATTCCTTTCGTATGTACTTTTAAATGTCCGTTATTAAATCAACACGAGATTAGAAAAAACAGAACATTAGTAAATACAAAAACTATGGAGATAGTTGTGTATCACTGGTAGTCGAAAGGACATGCCAGACGTCCACCGCATGGGATCAGAATCAAACCCTCAGTAATTTGAATTAAAGACATGTACCGTTCAATAAACAAGCTGATTCCGTCTTCAACCGCGGCCCACGTAAATGGTAGAAATATTGACATACATGCGCTAAACAGTGACTATTCCTACCAGCGAGTGAGAAATTTCAAATTTTCCCTTAGTTGATTTGGAATTACATAAATCAAGATACTTAAGATAAAGTAAATTAAAAGAAGAAAACATCAGTTTTGCCAAATTCAGTATGTGACTAAATATATATACCCATATCATATACGATTACTCACCAAGAGTACAAATTTCCCAAAATAATACTCCATATGACCACCTGCATTTACAAAAGAAGAGACTGAAGTTAGAAGAAATAACAAAGGTTTTCTAAATATATCGCTGTCCTCCGCGGACCATAACTGCAAATTAAATGCAATAACAAAGGGAATTGAATTAACGTTACATCCTAGCCTAAAACTATTACAACAACCATTTTTAAGAGAAAGGAAACGCTTGGTGGTGGGTAGTCATTGCTGATCTGCACACTGAAACGAGCTAGATAAACTTTCAAAATTGGTTAAGGCTTTGACTGCGAGAGCTCTCCACTTCAAGAGTAAAATCGTCTGACGTTAGCCAGAGTAAGGTGGAAAAAAAATGTTATAAACTTTTCAATGCAGGAGCTTTCACCTTGACGAGTAAACTCGTTTGGTGTTAGAGAGAGTAAAATTATTGAAGTCATGTAGTATTTCATAATGCTTTTCTTTTACTGGTCTGTAGATATTTTTAAAAATTATTTTTGCTGAAAACCATAAAAGAAACAAAGAAGAAAAGTCGAACAAAATTCTGGTCAAAAAGGAAACAAATAAATAATGAACTCTCTCGCGTTTGATCTTCTCGCCTCTCCAACTACGGGATTTGCGTGGAAAACTCTAATCACTATCGAAACGTTTGTCCAAGTTAGCTTCATAGATTGAACTTACACATCAGTGGCAGTGATAAATCTTCGCTCCTCCAAGGATTCTAAGGCCATCCATTTGACAGGCAACATTTTCTAAAGAAGAAAAAGAAAGCTAGTTTTAATGACAGTCTACTTTTATGCCTTTTCATCTTTATTCAAATCTTCAAACGATATCCTTTGTTGTCAAATAACAAATTCTCGTTGCTTTCTGTCATCACACAATTCAAACGCCTTAACTGCAAATCAAAATTGAGGAGTATGGTGCTCAAGCTAACATAACATAAGATTTATTCAAAGCTGTTAAATTATATCAAATAAAAAATAAAGCGATAAGATCTAAGAAAAATCCAAAAAACATGAAGCACTCAAAAGGTCTACCGAAATTATTTGTTTCTGAGAAAGCCCGGAATATACCAAAATCATCTTCAGGATAAACGTCATTTTCTCCTCAGGTGCAACGTGACAAAACACAGCATACCCTGCTACGAGAAAAGTCGTTACAGAAAAGAAGAAATAGAGAAAAGTTGCGGAGTTACGAGAAAAGTTGTGAAGTATATCGATAAACACGTGCAATAATCAAGACCGCAGTTTTGTTCGAGCAATCCGCATGCCAATCCAAACACTCCGGTAAGTTCCACTTCGTTTTACCTAAAGTAGAAAACGGGCTTAACAAGAAGAGAATACACCTTTCCCTGGCCCCTTTCATAAGCCGTTAGGTCGTTTGACTTAACTACAAACCTATAGATATAACTGGACTGCGTAGCCCTATTACTTTTGAGTTTCGAGAAGTGTTTCCAAAAGGATGACACCAATACTCAACTATACCGGTCCTTCCACCGGTGACACCAACGACTGACCTGTGTTTTTAACAGAACTGTGGGTAATTTATGATTTTTATTGAAAAGTATTTTTTCGGAATCAATGCATGTACGTACAGACTGTTTTCCTTTCTTTTCTCATTTCCGCTTTCTTACTCCGCTGCCCTCATTAGCATTCCTTTGTCACTGCTTATTACCCTCTATTTTTTGTCACATATTAGTTATTTAAGCTTCCTATAACTTATAATTAGTTCACTCTATTCTGAAGATGTTATAGTTGAATGAGGAAACGTCAGTATTAAAGTTTTTTTAAAGTATTATGTCTCCATTGTGATTTTGTTCAAACTTATTTGCTGAGCTATTATATTCTTATCAAGATTGGTTATTGTTAGTTGTGGAACAGGAGGTTCGCGACGTACCCCCTTAAAAGAATTAGTAGAAAGTAAATGAGTTTTCAGTTTATCATACTGCACAAAAACGTTTTGAAATGTCAAACTCTCGTTTGGGTTTCAAAGTACAAGGGATTATCCTGACATCGCTTTGTTTCGTATAACTATAGGTAAAATGGTAGAGGAATGTCTATCGTTTTGTGTAGGATAATCATAAAATTTCTGCTCAACAGTCATGTAAGAGATATTGGAGGATTTTAAGTATTTTAAAGACATATGTAGTGAAAGTTGGCATGTTACAATAGACATGAATAAAATTAAAAAATAAATGGTATGAAAATAGCATGAAAAATCACAGTTCTTGCTTTTTCTCTTAACCGTCCTTCAAATCAAGTTTAAATGATAATTTGACGATTCTCAAAATCATTAATAACTTTCATATTAACATTTTCTGCATAGTATTCTTACATTTTTGTTCACAATATAATGAGGATTGGTATCAATTTTCCTGGCCAGTCCTAAGTCCCTGATTTTTGGATTGAGCTCCTCATCCAACAGAATATTGCGACTTGCTATATTTCGGTGAACACCCTAAACAGTTATCAAAAGTATTGTTGTTATTATTTTATTACTATAAATGTTTTCGTTATCATGATTGAGATACAGTCAGCAATACTCCTCATTGACGCTGCCCTCATGGTTGCCCAATTTCATTCTCCTTTTCGTCCTGAAACCTTTCCCTGTTCCTTTTCTCGCCCACTATCCCAATCTTCACTTCCTTTCTTGTCCCAATTCCCTTCACTGATTGAGTTCAGACCTTTCCTTAACCTCGTCCCCCCTCCATTTCCCTTCTTCCGTTTCCTAACTTGCTTCTACTATCACTCATCGTTTGCTTATCATCATCCATCTAAAATTCCTCCTTCAGTATAATCGATTTTTATATTCTACCGTCATCCCCACGCCCACCGCGTGAAGCGCGGTGCGAGGGTACTAATCTTGACGTGCGTGGAGTCCTTTTACACGCGTGGTGATTACGAGGGAGAAAAATTTTCGCTTTGTGTATGTATTTTTCTTTATAGATATACTAGAAATACGTGCACGCAACAACCCCTCGCCCACCCTCCAAAAAAATCTCTGGAGAATCCACGTAACAATGATAAGTTTTCAAAATTCTCAAAAAGACATATCCTCCTGACTATAACTGGAAGAGGACATGCAATAAAAAAAAAAATTCCACACAGACTTTGGCCGCAAATAAACAACAATCCAAACAGACTTTCCGTCTTAAAAGTGGAGCATTCTCATAGATTATTAAACGGATACCGGCATTACGGACAGCTCATGATTGAATATTTTTCTGACATTTCTTTGACTTAAAAAATTGATAAATTATACATTACCTCAAAGTTTGTTACAAATGTCTTTAAGATCTGTTATGATAAGGGTTTATGCTAAGTTTTCATCCGGAAGTACAAGACTTTGGTGACGAAGATGAAACGAATTACGAAATCGACGAAGTAAATAGAGAAAACATGAACGAGTTCTGCAGTTTTATCGCTGACCAAATATCAGAAAATACAAAACATAAAACAAAATACGACAAGCAAACCTTGTGCAAGTTGTGTCGAAAGAAGAACGAGAAGAGGGAAGTAAAAGACGTACTTTTTCCAAGGCAAAACATCAATAAAAATGAAAATTGGCGTATAAACCTGCAACTCTTGCGTATTTTCAACTAAGCATTCGGTGGCACCTCAACACAAAGGGTTCAACAGTAAATTTACACACAGACGGCTTTAAACTTTTTTGAGAAGTTTTAAAATCCTAATGAAAGCATTACCGATCGAATACGGTAAAGGTCATCATGCACAAATCACTCTTGAAGTGAGAAAGTCTGAAGCGGACAACTGTTTTGCCGAAGGATAATTTGGTGACCAAAAACAAGAAGCTTTGCAGCGAGTTACCTGGTGACTGTTTACCTTGCATTTTTCTTTCGAATCAAAAATACATCTTAATACCTTCAATGGGGTGACATTTCATAGCAAAAAAATATCCTGATTGAGGCAATGAAATCTTTGTGTGGAAAGCGGAGAAAGCATCCAAAGACTGTCATGGCCTTGACAACTCTTCTGGATGACGAGTGTTCTATCCCACTTCTCAAACAATTGACCATGAACGCTGTCCGCTTAAATACTGCAAAATGTTCAAAAATAATCGTCGTACAGAGATGAATGAACCAGAATCTTCATTCTACTTTACCAATAAACACCAGCAAAATCCAGGCGGTAATATTTCGTGCAAGAAGTCTCCCTTAGGGAAGAATGAAGTCGGGAAGCTACTTTTGAAAGCTGCTCAAAACAATTCCGTTCGCAAAACTTGTACTTCAAAGCTACTCGATTCAGACGTACCTGTGATTGTGCAGCTCAGGTAAGTGGTTACCAGAACGTGAAAAGTCCCAAGATTTATACTAATCGACATCTATTCAACTTCAGCGAAGAATGTCGTTTCAATACAGTTAGTCGCTCAGCAAATGTCCTGACAGCAAGCGAGTTCCCTTATGTCTTTTGTTCATATAAATCAGAAAGAACCAAGACAAAGCGTTGCTGCAAAAAGTGAACAGTTCGCAAATGCATATTCCAAGGAGCTAACTTTGAGAACTGCTCTGTCAAGTCATAAATTGTCCAGTTACTGAGGTGGCGAAACCAGCCGCAGCAGGGTTGCCAGGTCGCAGGGTTGAAAATAGCCCAAACCCCCCCTAGAAAACAGCCCAAAACTAGCCCAAGTCCTTCCGAAAAAAGAAGCCCAAAGTAGCCCAAATACTTCAACAAATTACGGTATTCATTACGATGGATAACAGCCAGGCAACAGATAAGGCCAAATTTTATTAAACTTATAATATGAGCTCTCTTTACTGTTACTGTATAACAAAAAAACAAAAATGTATAGCAAAAAACAATTAACTTTGCAACAAACAACTACTGAGCATCGCTATCTGGTTCCGATAGTCTATAGATTTCATTAGTAAATCTTGCCAACATATCAGATGAGGGAGTAAAGCTGTTGCAGCAAATGTTTCGCATTGCCATATGCGATCTGACATGGAGAAGATTCTCAAGTAGTGACTGTCCCATTCTATTACGGAGTTTATATTTCAGTAATGCCATCTGGGAAAAGGTTCTTTCCACTGCCGCATTACTGAATGGTAGGGCAAGTATGAAAAGCATGAATTTGCCCAAGTCTTCAAAATCCTGGTCACCACAGGCGTCTGTATGCGTGGCAACGTCAATCCAGAACTGTTCAACGTCTTCGTCATCTCTATTGGGCCACTGAATAGGACCAAGGTGGCTATATTGCTGATCAAGCTTGGCCAGCTCTCCTCTAAATAATGGTAGGAAAGTAACCTTTTCCAAGGCCTGCTTTCTTCTTCCGAGAACAATAGACGGAATTAACTCGGAAAGAGACTCCAAACGCTCCACGTTTGATGGCAGTCTCTCCTTCATTTGCTTTAACAATTCGAGCAAATAAGACCGACATCGCACTTTGATGGCATCACTTTCGGCGGTGGTCAGTTGCGTTTCTGCCAAGGTAATTTGAAACGAAGCGCCAAAGTCGACGGCACACAGTGGAAGGTGGTTGTTTTCGTTATCTATGTCATACATTAGTGTGGAAAGCTACGATGTAAAAGTGACTGGTTTCATGACACGGCAAAGAAGAGCTCTGTACAGGTTCATAAGTTCCGATAAGAGCTTTAGCGGGTTTGCGGACGCTGCCTGGAAGATCTTATTCACTCGATTCAACTCTTTGAGAATGGGCTGGAGAAAGACCAAGTATAATTTGTTTTCCTTATCAGTATACATCTGATAGAGCAATTCTGCAGGGTAATTTCGTTCCTCGTCTTTAGCTATCTGGAAATGAAATTCAGTTCATGAAATTGATCAATGATGCGGTCAACACATGCTGAGATGGAAAGCCAGCGTGTACCAGAAAGCCTAAGAATTTTCAAAGGGATTTCTCCAACGTTCATCGCAGAGTACAGTTCATGATACTTCTGCTGTCTTAACGTGCTGTGTGAAAACCAGTTGTAGGTTTCTGAAACCATGAACTCGATATTCCTGGGCATTACTTTCAGGGAATGGGAGGAGCAGAGCTGGATTGAGTGGCAAATACATTTGATATGTATTATGTTTGGACATACTTCCCGAAACTTCGTAATCACTGAATTATTTCTTCTACACATCGTATTGCAGCCATCTGTAGCTAAACCCATGCAGTCTTTAATGTCCAGTTTCTTTGACACAAGGAAGCTTTGTAGCGCTTGGAAAATACTCTCAGCCGTTCCAGAAACAATCGAAAGTAGGCGCAGGAAACTGGTAACAATCTGCTTTTGTGCTGCGCTGTAATACCTGGCCAGGATACACAGTTGCTTCTCATTACCAATGTCCGTACTTTCGTCAATGATCAGAGAATATGAGATACGCTTCATATCGTCTAGAACCTCTTCTAGCAAACAAGGACCCAAGACGCGGTTTATCAAGGCTGAACATTTTGTTCGGTGGAGATTAATGTCTTTTCCAGACACATCGTTCACAAGTTCTCCCAAATGATCAATGGTATTTATGCTTGAGTGACAGGCAATGTGGGCAGCTAATTTCAGCTCTGAGCTCTTCAACGATTCGTCCACCGTTACACTACGACATCCCATGCTAAACAGCGTTCTTGACGCTGTGAATGGTTGCTGATTTCGCTTGTGCTTTTCGGTTTTTCCGTGAGCAACCAAATCGCCATGATGTGCTCGAATTTCGCTTTTACAGAATCTACAATATGCTTTTTCGTCGTTTCCTGGCACACTACGTATCCATTCCTTCAACCCATTTTCTTTTTCCCACTCCTTGCACTATTTTTTCTTGTATTTAGCCCATTTTCCCATTGCAAAAACACAAAAGTTACTTTATTTTGCTGATCAGTCCAAAAAACACACATGAAAAGTATTTCCCGCCCAAAAATCCGCAACCCGCAACCGCCTGAAATTTCCCGCATTCGGGCTTTAAAACTAGTCCAATTGGGCGGGAAACCCGCACAACTGGCAACACTGAGCCGCAGGCACCAAGAAAGCCATTTCCTTTGCCGGTCTTAAATCATTTACTGGCTTCAGTGTTCAAATAATGTAAACAACTTGCGAGAGATCAATACAAGGGAAAAAATAACGAGACCAAATCGATTTGCTTCAATACGGTACATAAGTACGGTTTGTTCAACAACATTTTTTTCCCGCATTTGGGCTTTAAAACTAGCCCAATTGGGTGGGAAACCCGCACAACTGGCAACACTGAGCCGCAGGCACCAAGAAAGCCATTTCCTTTGCCGGTCTTAAATCATTTACTGGCTTCAGTGTTCAAATAATGTAAACAACTTGCGAGAGATCAATACAAGGGAAAAAAATAACGAGACCAAATCGATTTGCTTCAATACGGTACATAAGTACGGTTTGTTCAACAACATACCAGTCCCCGACCTTGCACACGGCATTTTTGAGTGACAAGACACCATGGATATATATATATATATATAAAGAAAGATACATACGCAAAGCGAAAATTTTTCTCCCTAGTAATCACCACGCGTGTAAAAGGACTCCACGCACGTCAAGATTAGTACCCTCGCACCGCGCTTCGCGTGGTGGGCGAGGGGATATTTATCCATGGTGTCTGGTCACTCAAAAATGCCGTGTGCAAGGTCGGGGACTGGTATATTGTTGAACAAACCGTACTTAGCTACCGTATTGAAGCAAATCGATTTGGTCTCGTTATTTTTTCCCTTGTATGGATCTCTCACAAGTTGTTTACATTATTTGAGCACTGAAGCCAGTAAATGATTTAAGACCAGCAAAGGAAATGGCTTTCTTGGTGCCTGCGGCTGGTTTCGCCACCTCAGTAACTGGACAATTTATGACTTGACAGAGCAGTTCTCAAAGTTAGCTCCTTGGAATATGCATTTGCGAACTGTTCACTTTTTGCAGCAACGCTTTGTCTTGGTTCTTTCTGATTTATATGAACAAAAGACATAAGGGAACTCGCTTGCTGTCAGGACATTTGCTGAGCGACTAACTGTATTGAAACGACATTCTTCGCTGAAGTTGAATAGATGTCGATTAGTATAAATCTTGGGACTTTTCACGTTCTGGTAACCACTTACCTGAGCTGCACAATCACAGGTACGTCTGAATCGAGTAGCTTTGAAGTACAAGTTTTGCGAACGGAATTGTTTTGAGCAGCTTTCAAAAGTAGCTTCCCGACTTCATTCTTCCCTAAGGGAGACTTCTTGCACGAAATATTACCGCCTGGATTTTGCTGGTGTTTATTGGTAAAGTAGAATGAAGATTCTGGTTCATTCATCTCTGTACGACGATTATTTTTGAACATTTTGCAGTATTTAAGCGGACAGCGTTCATGGTCAATTGTTTGAGAAGTGGGATAGAACACTCGTCATCCAGAAGAGTTGTCAAGGCCATGACAGTCTTTGGATGCTTTCTCCGCTTTCCACACAAAGATTTCATTGCCTCAATCAGGATATTTTTTTGCTATGAAATGTCACCCCATTGAAGGTATTAAGATGTATTTTTGATTCGAAAGAAAAATGCAAGGTAAACAGTCACCAGGTAACTCGCTGCAAAGCTTCTTGTTTTTGGTCACCAAATTATCCTTCGGCAAAACAGTTGTCCGCTTCAGACTTTCTCACTTCAAGAGTGATTTGTGCATGATGACCTTTACCGTATTCGATCGGTAATGCTTTCATTAGGATTTTAAAACTTCTCAAAAAAGTTTAAAGCCGTCTGTGTGTAAATTTACTGTTGAACCCTTTGTGTTGAGGTGCCACCGAATGCTTAGTTGAAAATACGCAAGAGTTGCAGGTTTATACGCCAATTTTCATTTTTATTGATGTTTTGCCTTGGAAAAAGTACGTCTTTTACTTCCCTCTTCTCGTTCTTCTTTCGACACAACTTGCACAAGGTTTGCTTGTCGTATTTTGTTTTATGTTTTGTATTTTCTGATATTTGGTCAGCGATAAAACTGCAGAACTCGTTCATGTTTTCTCTATTTACTTCGTCGATTTCGTAATTCGTTTCATCTTCGTCACCAAAGTCTTGTACTTCCGGATGAAAACTTAGCATAAACCCTTATCATAACAGATCTTAAAGACATTTGTAACAAACTTTGAGGTAATGTATAATTTATCAATTTTTTAAGTCAAAGAAATGTCAGAAAAATATTCAATCATGAGCTGTCCGTAATGCCGGTATCCGTTTAATAATCTATGAGAATGCTCCACTTTTAAGACGGAAAGTCTGTTTGGATTGTTGTTTATTTGCGGCCAAAGTCTGTGTGGAATTTTTTTTTTTATTGCATGTCCTCTTCCAGTTATAGTCAGGAGGATATGTCTTTTTGAGAATTTTGAAAACTTATCATTGTTACGTGGATTCTCCAGAGATTTTTTTGGAGGGTGGGCGAGGGGTTGTTGCGTGCACGTATCTCTAGTCTATTACTCGTTCCCGGAGCTTCCTTTTCCAGTCTTTACTTCCATTCCCTGACATTATTAATGTTTCCACCATCGTAACCGCCACTGTAGCTTTGAGTGCTTTATCATACTACTGTTAATTTTACAGTTACTTTTATAATCATTATCATTATTATTTTTATTTGTATTAATATTATTTTACAACAGTAACCTTTCAGAACACATCGGTACCTGATTTTACATGGTGTCCTGCTATATCTATATCTACCCTACACTACACTAACAATTACCAATTAAACTTACGATATATTACATTTAACCAACACAATAGTTCCAATTACTAATTATATCTACTATATGTTTAAATCCTTCTAGATAATACTAAGTTACATTATAACATATTCCTTGGTAATTAACCAGATACAATATAGAGTTGTTAATTTCCCAATGTTCGTTTCCATCACAAACGTTGTGTGTACGATTTTTGTAGGATTATTAACACTAATTCGTAAAGTTCTTAGAATCCACAAAACGTTCGATAACAGTCATTGGAAGTAAAATGTCTCAAAATTATCTCACCTTTTGCTCACATAAAAACTCCATACCAATGGCAATGTCTAATGCAAATTTCATTAACTGTCTTTCGGTTAGCTTAGAATAAATGTTTTTGTAGTCAGGCTGCATACCGCTATCCACTCGGCTGTTGATTAGCAGATCTTTGAGATTTCCCCTCGTACAGTATTCCAGTGAAATCAAAGCTGGCACTGAACAAATAGTTTTCAAACATAACAAATTATATTCTTAATAAGGTTATCTTACTGATGAAAATTTTCGATTTTATCGTTAATTAAATCAAAGATTTAAAGATAATATACCTTCCTGTGTGCATGCGCCAACGAAACCAATAATGTTTGGATTTCCAGGACTGTGAACATGCTTCAAAATTTCAAGTTCTCTCAACAGTTCGTCCAATTCTGTTGCACCATTTTTATCTAAATCAACATATTTAAGCAAGGGAACTCTCAAAAGTTCGTTAATTAATTAGAATATAGTTTTTCAGTTTGTTCAGCTATCATGCACAGAAATACGGTAAAGATTTTTCAAAAAGAAAACTGTGTAAATTACCGCAATAAATTGTTGATTGGAAGACTTGTGAGGGTCTGGGGGTGATGTACTTTTGTCAACGGTCTCCACCTCTGTTTTCATAGATGGTCATTTGCTCGAACTGCTGACACGGACGTAAATAAAAAAAATTTTTCGTGATAACATATATGGATTTTTTCAATGTTAAGATTGAGTTTGTTTATTACGTTATTATAATATATGACCTGGTTTATCATGCAATGTCTCGTTACTTATTATGTGATGTTACATCAAAGTTTACATCTTCAGTTGAAGTTGGCGATTTTAGAGTGTTGTTAATAACGTAGTACTACTGCAATAAAAAAAAAAAGTAAAAAAAAACAAAACAAAAACATAGCAACAATAATACTGGGAAGCTATTCGGTAGTGAAATATAGAGACAATTTCGCCACACATAGTTGTAAAATATTTGTTTAGAAATAAATAAAATCTAATTAGGGATGCTTTCTCTTCTACTCGACATTGCAACTAATGTAATTTTTATTCATATAAAGGACTGATGATTTAGCCAAGATAAAGAGATAAACTTGGCGTGGACTTTCGAAAACAAAATCCTTTAGAATTTCTTACATTGAATCATATCAGTGGTGTTCCAGTACGATTTACAATGTCTCATACGGCACTGAAGCCAAATTGAATCTTAAGAGTTTTCGTGCTTGCCACGACGACATTTCAATGAGAAAAACGTAAAATTAGTTGGGTAATATGATTTTTATTAAATTTCGCTGAGTTAAACGGTAATCATGGTGTAACTGTTACCGTAAAATTGTTTGTCTTTTTAAACAGACTTTCACGAAATTGGTTTTATTTGCTATTGAAATTGTTATAATGATTTTGAGGATCCGTAAATCCGGCTCAGTTGTTTGAGTGTCAAGCATGACGTTTTTAGAGAGTTAAAATTAAACTGATTTTACCAATCGCTACTACAGATGTGTCCCTAAAAAGATGTAGTTATTGTGTTTTCAATGTTTGCGTGAAACATTTTCACCGTGCCAGTGATCTCGTTTCTCTTTTTAAGGACAAGAAACTCGTAAAAGTACTTTGTCTTCTAATTGCTTCTTTCCAAATTAATGTTTCGACAGTACTTGCATTATAGTAATGCGTACGTGCCCATTAATGTTGTATACTGGTTTGACTGGTCTTATTGGGCTTAGTCTGTAGTACGTGCTTTCAACTGGTAAATGAGAGGGCATACGAGATTTGCCAAAAATTGTTGCCACTAAAGTAGGAACCACAGCGGCAGTTTTTTGATCAGAGTGAAACATTGCAATGTTTCCCGCTCGAGCACTTGATGCGAACGAAAAAGAGTGAAATAAATGAATGAATTTTAATCTTTTCACAGGAAGCCTCAAACGCCTAAAAAGATGCTTTTCATCAGGGTCCTATACACTCCGTCTGCGCGTGATATGACTACGGTGGTGCGATGAAATGCTGTTTCCGTTAACAGTTACTAGTTCTCTAAGCCTTTGGACAGTTTTTCATTTTTTTCCCCCAGGAATAAAGAAAAAAAATTTCTTCTCTTGCTTACATGAGGGTAAAACCAGGGTTATATGACAAACGATTTAATGATTGTTTCCTCAGACAAACAGGAAGATTTAATTGCTTCGAAACTCAATGTTTTCCTCGACTTTATCTTAGAAAACATCATTACACAATATACTCAGTACATGGAGAGAAAATAAATTCACGACTACAGTGCAGTTTAGAGGACACAGACAAACCGTTGACCTTTTAAGGTCAGTGTTAGGATTGGGGCTAGAGTTAGGTTTAGGGTTAGGACTATGGGTATATGGTAATCATTAGGGTTTTAGTTATGATTTGAGTTAGGGTTAGGTTTTAGTAAGTTGAGCCAGCGATTGCCTAATTAATTCAGGTGCATCCACTAAACTACTCTTGATCGAGGTTCACATAATGAACATCGTTAAGTAGACTAGAAATACGTGTACGCAACAAATCCTCGACCACCTTCCAAATATATCTTTCGAGACGCTGTATCAGTTTCGGGGTAGTGGTATTTCGTGTGGTTATCCTCTTTTCCACTTCTCACTCAGTTCCCCTTAAAATAAGATGTTTTATTAGATGGCCAGAAGCTTCGTCATAAAAGTGGAGCATTCTCATAGGTTACCAGTCGTATTGCATGCAGCATATGCATTGGTTCAGATTTAAATTTCTTTTGACATTGTTTTGAAAATTGCCTAAAAAGGTCTAAAGGAGTGCTTTGATGACCATTTATACTAATTTATACTAAATACTCAGCCGAATGTAAAAGACTCTGACTTTTGTGACGAAAATGAAGCGATATTAGGTAATTCACGAATAAACAAAGGAAACGTGAACGAGTTCTGCTATCTTATTGCTGACCAAAATCGGGAAATTACAAAACACGAAAATCAGAATACAACAAGCAAATACAACTTTTGTTATAAGTTAAGAGGTGGATAAGACGTACGTTTTACGTAGTTAAACTATCTGCTTTGTTCATCTTCGAAGGCGTAAAAAAAAAGAAAGAAAAATGCCGAAGCATACAAACCTGTAACTGTTACGGGTTTTCAACGAAACATTCACAAGCTCTTCAAACAAAATAATTTCAAGGACAAGTTTAAGCTTTCCCGAAAATTTTAAAATCTAGAACAAAGCAAATGCTGGTCTTACATGGAAAGGAAGATAATATTAGGGCGTATATGTAGTCTCCTTTAGGGAAGGATGAAGTCGGGAAGATAATTTTGAAAACTGCTCAAAACATTGGTCTTCAAGGAAGATTATCAAAATAAACCATTCCGTTCGAAAACTTGTATTTCAAGGTTTTTCAATTCAGATGTACCTGGAAATTATGCTGCTCAACTAAGTGATTACCAAAACTTCCGTTCAACATCAGTGAAGAATGTCGTTTGCACTGAGTCGCACAGCAAATGTCTTGGAAACAAGCGCCAGCTTGAGTTACGAGTTTTGTAGATATCCATCAGAAAGAACCAAGTCAAAACCTTGCTGTGAAAAGTGATAAGTTGAGCACATTCAGTGGAACTAAGTTTGAAAACTGCTATTTCAATGTCCAAGTCATGAATGTTTAAGACGGCCTCAAAAACTGAAATCGGTCGCAACCTCCGAGTCTTCTTAAAGAAACTCCTTTCATGAGCTGGTGTTAAATCAATTACTGCCTCGAGAGTTCAAATGATGTAAACAACTTTGCTGTGGTCCATGAAAGAGAAAAAAGAACGATAGCAATTTTCTTCAATTCGACCTCTCGTTTCGTCAACAACATACCAATCCTCGAGTTTGCACACGGCATACTTGAGTGTGCGGAGCCTATAAACAAATAAACCTAGAATTTCGTCCCTTAGTCACCACGAGTGTAAAAAATTTCCACGCACGTAGAGATTAATACCCTCGCACCGTGCTTTGCGCGGTGGGCGAGGGGAAAACGTAAAAAACAGCAGTGATGCATGATGTATCTAAATCTTAATTCCAGAAATGTTTCCTTAATAAACTTTTCCCCTTATTCAATATATAATTGAGAAACAATCTATCTGCGGGATAACATTAGAAAAAAACAAACAAATATTATTTGAATATTTGCGCCTACCTTTATTTTCCATTTACACTTACTTTTTAAGGCCTTCCCTGCCACACGAACGTCAGGATCCTCCCCATCGTTTATTATCGGACGAATGTAGATACCTTCCTTAACGACACCAAAGTATCCACCTCCAAATACTTTTCCAAGAACAACCAAGCGTTCTCTAGGATTTTCCCATTTTGATAGGTCTATGAATAATTTTTTTTTCTAAAAGTTAATGATGTTATCCAAATCTTTTATTTATTTATATTATTTTTTTCTTGTCAAGAAATATTCATGAAAATATTGACCAGCCGGTCCAATGTTGCGGTCAAAGGCATTTGTCCATTGCTAGGAGACTCAAGTTCGTACATTCTACGGATCACATCTCTGGGTTATGCAGCTTATGTAGGAGCCAAACTTTGTTATCTCTGTTTAGGAGAAAAATTTACCACAGCCAGTTCATGAACTAAATATCTTTACTTGGGGGGAAACGAGAGAGAGAAAGAGGCGCCGCGATCCCTTCGCTTTGGGTGTGAGATCTTACATGTGCCCTGTTAGCGACAGGTTCTTGCCCTCGTTTACGAAACTCACATAAATCCGAGGCACGTGAAATGATCAAAATTTCCCGGTTGGTTCCTTAACGCTACCGTTCTACCTCTGTTCTTGGAAAATTCTGGTTGCACTCCTGCTTTAATAATTACGCGTTGTCCTTGTCCTTCTCGTTATGTTATCTCAACCCTTTCGCAGATGTACTCACTACCGTACAATAACTACACGATTTAATTCATTAACGTGAGAATCCTGGTTGTCGAAAGATTGATGACAATATCCTTATCCTTTCTCTTCCGTGGACGTATACTGTGCCATTTTATTCTGGTTAACGCCATACTCTTATTAAGGCTGGTGAAAGAAGGTTTTACTCGTATAGTCTACTAGAGAAACTGGATAGTGCTGGTTAAGCTCTGTTCTGACTCTTTTTCATCTAATTTGTTAAATTTTCTGTGTGGTAGGTCTCGTCGAAGTTATGGAATCATCGCAGCATTATAAAAATAGCTACCTAAAGCATCTTTCCAACTTTCGAATTTGCATAGACCATGAGATTTACGTTGCCAACTTAACTTGTTTAAATAAGTTAATGGCAATGATAGAAGCGAGTGTTGGACAGTTAAAAAGTTACTAAATAGAGATAAGATTAATAATTCTTGATTGTTCTTCTCTTTTTTAAATACTGTACAAAGCTTTACTTGACAATTATGATCGCTTTGTTGGAACAACTGAAAATATGACTTCAGATGAAAAAAAGGAAACTTGGGCGTTTTTGCAAGCTATCTCAGTGACAGGTCCAGTTAAGACACTTCATCAGTATTTGGTTGGAGAGGGAATGGCGTCTTCATCTATGGTAATCCATTTATTATTATTTTCTTTTCTTTTCATTGGTTGTTACATAGATCTGTACGAGAGGCAACCCTCAGATTCATACAACAATCTCCGTGTGTCTTGTAGCATTTTGCGCTTCCTTTGTACGGTGAAAATATCCATTATTATTGGATTTTATTTTTCTTTGTGATCCAAATGTTGTGTGATACACAACCAAGTCTACCTCAAAACCTTTTTCAGTTGATTGAGAATTAGCTCATTTTTTCTGGCAAGATCTGGACATGCAGTGCTGCTACAAGTGTTATTCAAAGGGGAGTTTGTAACTCTTAAGATCTTCTGACTTACTATATGGAATATACACCTTGTGCTGTTCATTACCAGAAAATATACTATCATTAACGCCAACCTCAAACTCATTAACGAAAAGATACATTCATTTTATTTAATCGACATTCACTAGTGTAGATACGCAACCATTTGAATCGAAGGATATTCTATAGCGCCAACAGATGACCATTAACACCATTCCACTATACGCTAGGGATAATAAAATTTCAATTGGGCAAGATATTTCTCTTGCGAGTAAAAGTTGATGGCGATACTTCTTAATAACATTCCTGACGAAAAATTTATGGTTACACTTGATCAAATGAAGTCAAGACCTGCGAAAGTGTATAATCAAACCTCAAGTAGACCAGAGCATTATATAGCAAAAGCTTTGGACGGGATAATGATAACTATAAAAGTCACCCAACCTTAAACAGCGGAACGAAACAGAGAAAATAGAGACCTTAAGCAATCGACGTTCTTGAGTCATGCAAGCAAACCCGAAGATTTGATGAACTGTTGTTTTTCATATTTGATCCGTGTCTTATTTGGATAGAATTTTTATGCGAGCATACCGTATTTCCTCTATTTAGCCTCTTCCTAATTAGCCCCCATTTAGAAACCAGCAAAAGAAAATAAGCCCCCACCCTCTATAAATTAAGACATCACCGCAAAATCAATCTCAGGATGGAATCATAACAAAATACGAATGCTAAAGCTTTATAAAAAATGCGTTTATTCGTTTGAAATTTAGTAATGTAAACATCAGAATAGTCACTTGGTTTGTGTCGAAATTTCAGACAAAATTATAGTCATGTGTTTAAGTTTTTCTTTTTTCTTGTGGAGTTCGTTGTGCAAAATACTGATCATTTGCTTGCTAACGGAAAAGGCTGTGTAAAGACCCGGCACTACCAAGCCGTCCTCCAAGTATCTCGATCCAGTTGGTGAAAACTCTAAATCATTTAATAAATACAAATTGATAAAGGTGCGTGTGTTATGTGAATTAGTATATGATACCAATTTCGAGTGAAAATTTATTAATCCCCCACCCTCAATTTAGCCCCCCTTCTAATAAGCCCCCTTAAAAGATAGCAAAAAAAAAAAAAAAAGCCACCAGGGGACTAAATAGAGGAAATACGGTAGATGATGAATAATTTAAAAATCCCAGGAGAGATCGTAGCGCATGCAAAATCAGCGAGTCAGCGGTAACCTTAACTGACAAATGTTGACGTTGCAGGGGTAGACGTCGTCTTTAGAACTTGGGAACGTTGTCATTGTCCTCTAGAAACGGCGTTTTAGTAGTTGGGTGATGTCCTATAGATTTGAAATTATTAATTATCTTTTGTTTCAAATGAAAAATTCGATTCAAAGAAGAGGCCGTTCTTAATCTAACAGCGCCTGTTGCTTAAGCTCTCTAATATCATACAGTGGTGGGCCTAGTATACAAACTGGCTCATGGCTCATAAGTCACAAATGACAGTGTATTTTCATCAACGAGTGTGGATAGGTGTGTACAGCATGAAGTCACGGCAGGGCGAGAGTGTGTGTGTGAGAGACAGCATATTGTCAATTATGCGGTCAACGAGGTAGAAACGTCACAGTGACAATGGCAGTTTCTCCTATTCATAGTCTGGTATATCATACAGAGTAGGTTGCCGGAATGAACACTGTTCGATTAAACGACCTACCGGTGCAAACAAGAAGACAACTATATCAAGAACCAGTGACGTAACGGGCTATGGTCAGGGTTAGAGCAACTCCTAAGAACCCCCGTCGTCTAAGGGGCTCCCGAGGAATCTCTAAAGACAATTTAGATTAAAGTCTTCAAATATATGTCTATACTAAAGGGGGTGACGGAGGCCCCCAAACAAAAATGTCCTAAAGGCCTCCAGTACCTACGTTACGCCACTGTCAAAAACATGTTATTTTCATTCTGGGCAAAAATTCAGTACGGTAGGTTGATAGATTACGGATTACAAGTATTCTATTCCTTACATTGTGTATCTGAAAACTTTTTGCCAGGGCTCAAACTAATGTTCGGAATCTCAGACCCTTTCTGGCCCGGGAACTACTGTCAGTGACAGAATAATATACGTGAAACCAATTTCTCGATTCTGACTGGCATGCGAGCAGTGCAATTTCAAGTTTTATTCATTGAAGAAAAAAGTAACATCAGTTTGCGCTGACTTACCTTTTCATTTCACGGAATATCCTTTTTTCGTGTATATTATTAGAAAAGGTAACAACATGATTTGTCATGGAGTTTGCAAAAACACGTACTGGCTATATTTGAAAGATCTAAAATAGTACTCGTCGTTCAGACTAGTACAATTTTAATAGTCTTCGGAAGTCACTAGTGTCTCTACCAAATTGCATTGGAATTTATGGAATTACCTTTACTTTCGTTTCTTGTTGATACTGCAGTGCATGTTCTCAATTAAGTAATCTGGACATTTGTATTTTTTCTGATCATATTAAGAAACAGCAGTATCGCAAAATGAAAGCTCTCCAAAAACTAATTTCATTCTTGGCTGAGGTGAAATGCTGTATTAATTTGTATTTTTAGGACAGCTTCCTGTACGAATTGTATAAAATGTGGTTCTACAGATACCAACGAAAATCCTATCGTGATTCATCCGGCTTCGAACACGTGTTTGTTGGAGAAATATCAAGGGGAGCTGTGTCTGGTTTTCATAACTGGTTGCAGTTATACCACCTGGAAGAAACAAAACAACTCGACTACCGAGGATACATGAAATACTTCAGTACTGAGGTGAGCGACTCTGACCTTGAAAGTACAATCTTGAGATCCAGTGGCTAAGCCTGAATATCTTGGAAGGGGGGGGGAGGGGAGGGCTGAGTGGACTACAGGAAAGAAAGCTTGAGGCTTTGAAGATAGAACTATTTTAAGCTTTTAGTATTTTAGGCTCCTTGAAAACTGATACTGAGGCTATCTAAGATATTTTGTGAAACATTTCTTGCAACAGCACCATCAGTCTTGGAAATTTGTTTCAGCGCAGGTTCCCACAGCAGTGTCGTACCAAGAATAAAGGAGGCACTGGGGCGCTTGCCCTGGGCGTAAATTTTATAGGGCGACATTTTCCGAAACAACAATTTGACTTTTTGGGTCTCTTTTCATAGATTCAAGAATATTTTAGAAATCTTTTCAAAATGTTAAACCAATGTATCGACTTCTCATCATAAATAGACGATTTTCCTGCTGTCAAAGCTCGAAAGCACCTTTTTAAAATTTCAATTACTCTTTGAGTAATAAAAAAACAAAAAGCAGAAAAACATTTGTTTATACGAAAGTTTCTCTTTTAGTTGTTCACCAATAGTACCGACATACAATAATTATGATATAAGGAGCTCGAGGTGTGTTAGAGAGGGCTAAAGGGGTGCCTCCAATGAATTTGTCCTGGGTGAATTACCACCTTGGCATGGCTCCGCCCCATATGATCCCCAAATCCCACTTTACTGGAATGTCGCGGACATACGCCTAGTAGGTAACCAGATGATCTGAAAGTCAGCTTATTTCTAAATAGGTAGGTATACCATTCTCGAGGAAGATTTAAAAGGGGAGTTTATAGAACGGAGCTTTGTTGTACGAAGAGAGAATAACTTCCCCGGTGCATAATTATCAACGGATAAGTCCAACTGACAATTATATACTGAAAGATTTACTTTATTTAAATTGAGATTTTAACATTGTTTACTCACTTTATTTGTATTTCAGCCCACTCGCCTAAAACTACAGTTTTACTGGGGTAAATACAAGAAGTTGATCTCAAGTGTTTTCTTGGAACTAGCCCTGAATTTGATATTGCTGTTTACACCCTGTGCTTTATGGTTAATCCAGGAAGATTATGTTCGTGTAAAATTAATGGACAAGATATGCCAATTGTAACGTATCCTTACGGGAAATCCTACTTTCTGATCGGTACTGCTTACATAAGGATTTGAAACTTACAAAATGTTTAGTTGTCGACCATTTTCATTCTATTGTTGTATTGTATACATTGATAGAATACCCTCTTGAATAATTAAAAAGAATTACAGGATAAGAAGAAAAAAGTAAGTCGGGGTTTTTTGCCATTACAGTGTCAGCATGAAGCGTGTACATTAATGGTAGACGACCATGCAAAAAGTGCTTTTCTCTACCATGTAACATTTCGTAAGAGAACAGGAACGCCCAAGGGGGGCAACTGGGGTAGTTTTCCCTGGGTCCCAACCTCAAGAGGGACCCCAGGCCCCAAGTGCAAGAGGGCCCTAGGTCACTAGCTCAAGAGAGGCTACTTTTGGCTCCCTCAGCGTACTGATAAATTTATTTCCTTTATGTTTCAAATGAAAATCAAGTAACTGAACAAGATTCCCTACTTTTATCGAGTCCACGCTGTTTATTTATTCAACGAACACACTGAGCCAGGGCGGGACACGCATGTCTTCACGAGAATGGTTATCTTTATGCTCTCCAGTAAAGAACCCGATGAAAATGCTATTGTCAAGTGCAATATCGACAAAAATAATTTTTGTAAAGTGGGCTCCAAAATTTCTATTTTGACATGGGCCCCACCCAGTCTCTGGATGGAGTAGTAAGAGAAAAAAATCGATTTGGTTTATTTGAATGACCAGGCTATTATGCGGGATCAATAAATAATCGTACAATAAAAATCAAAGCCCAGAAAAATGAAAGCAGAATATTGGCATCGTAGCATAAAATTTATCATTATATGGCTTTCTTGCATTCAGAATTCTGATTGGTTAATGCATGGTCCGTCAAAACGCGTATTCGGACCACGGTGTATCTTTTTCCGTATCCGGACAGGTGTCCTGGATGTTTTTTTGCTTGGAAGAAATTTTAAAGATTTTTGCATCTAAAAGCAACTCATAGTTAACTTATAATAATTGTCTTGGCTATTGATTTTCCGGGCGGAAAGCCTAATCGTAACAAAAAGATCAGAGCCCAGCTCAGAATTCTTAGGTGTATCGCCATAGTAAAATAGGCAAGTCAAAAAGTTTTAAAACATATTTACTGACGTTTCGTTGCCTCGTGCAACATCTTCAGAGTGTAGGTTTACAGGGATGAGAAGAAAAAAACTATATATATGAATCTATAATTACATATTAGAATAATTAGACGGCTAACCAATAGAAAACTGGGAGACGTGACAGGAAGTGACATGCATACGGAAGAGGAAAGCAATTAGAATAGAGAAAGAGGTGTGGAAGAGATATTTTCGTTGAGAGACGGTTTGTATTTGGAAATAAGTAAACTCTCACGAATGAGGAGTTCAAAGTTAGAGGAAGACCTGCAGGAAGAAATAATGGAAAAGTCGTTGGGAGAAATGGCGTGATTAGTCTGGCGAGTATGAGCCTGGATACTGGAAGTAGGAAATGAAGTGGTTGCTCGTTTCTTACCCGTCAAAGGCGAAACCCCCATGTGTTCTGAGATACGCGTGTGTAAGTGGCGCCTTGTTTGGCAAAAATACAATGCTCCGCAGCATTGACACGTATATTTGTAGACAACACACGATCTCATTAACATGGGGGTCCTGTCCTTGAAAGGGAAGAAACCAGACAACCGTCTTCCAGATTGAAAAATAAAGCGCAAAGTAACTTGTGGGAAAGCAGATGAACATAGTTTAGAGACCTGTGTTCGGATCTGTAGAGCATGTGATCCTGTGAAAGGAAGCTTAAAATAAATGATATTTTTCGGAGGTGAATCAGAATCTTTTGTGGGGGGACAAAACAGACGATCAAGAAAACGACGGATGCAGCGATCAAGAAAAATCTCAGGATAACCATTCCTAAGCAATAATTTCTTAAGTTTAAGAACTTCAGCGTGAAAGTGGTGAAAGGAAGAGCATATTTTAAAGTAGCGATCAAGTAGAGTATAGACGAGACCACGCTTATACGATAACGGAACAAAACTATCAAAACTAGTGAATAAACCGGTAAAAGTAGGTTTCCGATAAACCGAAGTTGAAAAACCATCAGAACGATCAATCAAAGTGTCCAAAAAAGGAAGTGTAGAATCAATTTCTAACTCACTAGTAAACGTAATATTCGGATGCTGTGAGTTGAGATAATCTAGAAAAGGACGAACATGATTACGAGAGCGAAAAACAACAAAACAATCATCAATATAACGACGAAAGAAAAAAGGTTTAAATTCTAGAGGGCAGTTGGTTAACCAACTACGTTCGTGGAAAGCCAAGAAGATATTAGCAAATAAAGGACCAAGCGGGGAGCCCATGGCCACACCATCGACTTGTTCGTAGAGTGAGTTGTTAAATAAAAAATGACCATTCTTAACACCTAAACATAACAATTTACGTAATTGAGAAACGGAAAAGCCATGATAAAAAGTGGCATTCTTAAAAGCTTTATTAATAATAATGTCAATGGTCTCGTCTAGTGGAACGTTAGTAAAAAGCGAGTTAACATCAAAGCTCGCCATAAATATGTTATTAGTATCAAGGTTAGAAGCACGTAACTCCTCGAGGAAAGAAAACGTATCGGAAATTATAAAAGGACTGCTTGAGAGAGGTGTGAGAATAGAAACGAGAAATTTAGAAAGGTTATAAGAGTGAGTTGAGATGGCAGAAAGAATAGGTCTAAATAGAAGGTTAGTTTTGTGCACCTTAGGTAAGCCGTATAAAATGCCTGGTCTAGAGCCTGTTGGAGTTAAACGTTCGTATAGTTCCTCAGAGATTATGTTGTCCTTCTTAAGAGAGAGCAGGAAGTTGCGCAGGTGTTGTTCTCGGCGAAGCGTTGTCTTCAGCGGGTCGGATAAAAGTGGCTTGAATTTCGAGGTGTCGGCAAGAATGTCACTCATTTTATTGTGGTAAACATCTTTGTCGACCAAGACGATTCCATTCCCTTTGTCTGGTTTCATGATTAAGATATTTGGGTCTTCTTTTAGTCCTTTCAAAATCTGGTAGTCTTCGCGTGTCAACAAAAAATTTGGTGGTGAGAAGTTTCGGTAACCTGATAAGGCGATGTCCTTCAGTTTGGTCCTGAAGTGATCTTCGTTAAAACCAGAGTGTTTATAGATTTCTTCTTTCGTAAGTTGTCTGTGAAGGAACTCGAAAGGCACGAGAAAGTCGCAAAAGTCCAGTTTGTTGTTAGGCAAGGAAAAATTTAACCCTTTCGCTAGGAGATTTTTCTCTTCAGGCGTGAGTGTATGGCTGGAGTAATTAAAAATAACATCGTCTGGATTAATTGATGGTGAAGTGACAGAAGTAGAGCATAAACGCAGAAGTTTCTTTTCCTGGATTCTTTGATGCTTTTCGATCGTTCTGGTGTTTTCTTTATCAGAGAGGGACTTTAGATGAATTAAATCGATGAAACGGACTCGTGAAGACAGAACCGAATACGCTTCAGATGCTTGTGTAGTCAGAGCACGCATTCTTGATTTCTTCAGAGCGATTTCTTCGTCCAAAAGTTTTCTTTGGCATTGATAGTAAGCTGAAGATCTCCTCAGTTTCCTGTTTGCAACCTTGAAACGAAGAAATTTGGGGATAACGTTTCTTTTCTTGCAGCTTTGAAGGAACAGCAAGTCCAGTTTAGCTTTGCCCAATTTGAGATCAAGGCGTTGAAAGCTTCGGAACGCGAACAGCGATCCTTTGTCATATCGATATTATGAAACAGGAAACTGAGGAGATCTTCAGCTTACTATCAATGCCAAAGAAAACTTTTGGACGAAGAAATCGCTCTGAAGAAATCAAGAATGCGTGCTCTGACTACACAAGCATCTGAAGCGTATTCGGTTCTGTCTTCACGAGTCCGTTTCATCGATTTAATTCATCTAAAGTCCCTCTCTGATAAAGAAAACACCAGAACGATCGAAAAGCATCAAAGAATCCAGGAAAAGAAACTTCTGCGTTTATGCTCTACTTCTGTCACTTCACCATCAATTAATCCAGACGATGTTATTTTTAATTACTCCAGCCATACACTCACGCCTGAAGAGAAAAATCTCCTAGCGAAAGGGTTAAATTTTTCCTTGCCTAACAACAAACTGGACTTTTGCGACTTTCTCGTGCCTTTCGAGTTCCTTCACAGACAACTTACGAAAGAAGAAATCTATAAACACTCTGGTTTTAACGAAGATCACTTCAGGACCAAACTGAAGGACATCGCCTTATCAGGTTACCGAAACTTCTCACCACCAAATTTTTTGTTGACACGCGAAGACTACCAGATTTTGAAAGGACTAAAAGAAGACCCAAATATCTTAATCATGAAACCAGACAAAGGGAATGGAATCGTCTTGGTCGACAAAGATGTTTACCACAATAAAATGAGTGACATTCTTGCCGACACCTCGAAATTCAAGCCACTTTTATCCGACCCGCTGAAGACAACGCTTCGCCGAGAACAACACCTGCGCAACTTCCTGCTCTCTCTTAAGAAGGACAACATAATCTCTGAGGAACTATACGAACGTTTAACTCCAACAGGCTCTAGACCAGGCATTTTATACGGCTTACCTAAGGTGCACAAAACTAACCTTCTATTTAGACCTATTCTTTCTGCCATCTCAACTCACTCTTATAACCTTTCTAAATTTCTCGTTTCTATTCTCACACCTCTCTCAAGCAGTCCTTTTATAATTTCCGATACGTTTTCTTTCCTCGAGGAGTTACGTGCTTCTAACCTTGATACTAATAACATATTTATGGCGAGCTTTGATGTTAACTCGCTTTTTACTAACGTTCCACTAGACGAGACCATTGACATTATTATTAATAAAGCTTTTAAGAATGCCACTTTTTATCATGGCTTTTCCGTTTCTCAATTACGTAAATTGTTATGTTTAGGTGTTAAGAATGGTCATTTTTTATTTAACAACTCACTCTACGAACAAGTCGATGGTGTGGCCATGGGCTCCCCGCTTGGTCCTTTATTTGCTAATATCTTCTTGGCTTTCCACGAACGTAGTTGGTTAACCAACTGCCCTCTAGAATTTAAACCTTTTTTCTTTCGTCGTTATATTGATGATTGTTTTGTTGTTTTTTGCTCTCGTAATCATGTTCGTCCTTTTCTAGATTATCTCAACTCACAGCATCCGAATATTACGTTTACTAGTGAGTTAGAAATTGATTCTACACTTCCTTTTTTGGACACTTTGATTGATCGTTCTGATGGTTTTTCAACTTCGGTTTATCGGAAACCTACTTTTACCGGTTTATTCACTAGTTTTGATAGTTTTGTTCCGTTATCGTATAAGCGTGGTCTCGTCTATACTCTACTTGATCGCTACTTTAAAATATGCTCTTCCTTTCACCACTTTCACGCTGAAGTTCTTAAACTTAAGAAATTATTGCTTAGGAATGGTTATCCTGAGATTTTTCTTGATCGCTGCATCCGTCGTTTTCTTGATCGTCTGTTTTGTCCCCCCACAAAAGATTCTGATTCACCTCCGAAAAATATCATTTATTTTAAGCTTCCTTTCACAGGATCACATGCTCTACAGATCCGAACACAGGTCTCTAAACTATGTTCATCTGCTTTCCCACAAGTTACTTTGCGCTTTATTTTTCAATCTGGAAGACGGTTGTCTGGTTTCTTCCCTTTCAAGGACAGGACCCCCATGTTAATGAGATCGTGTGTTGTCTACAAATATACGTGTCAATGCTGCGGAGCATTGTATTTTTGCCAAACAAGGCGCCACTTACACACGCGTATCTCAGAACACATGGGGGTTTCGCCTTTGACGGGTAAGAAACGAGCAACCACTTCATTTCCTACTTCCAGTATCCAGGCTCATACTCGCCAGACTAATCACGCCATTTCTCCCAACGACTTTTCCATTATTTCTTCCTGCAGGTCTTCCTCTAACTTTGAACTCCTCATTCGTGAGAGTTTACTTATTTCCAAATACAAACCGTCTCTCAACGAAAATATCTCTTCCACACCTCTTTCTCTATTCTAATTGCTTTCCTCTTCCGTATGCATGTCACTTCCTGTCACGTCTCCCAGTTTTCTATTGGTTAGCCGTCTAATTATTCTAATATGTAATTATAGATTCATATATATAGTTTTTTTCTTCTCATCCCTGTAAACCTACACTCTGAAGATGTTGCACGAGGCAACGAAACGTCAGTAAATATGTTTTAAAACTTTTTGACTTGCCTATTTTACTATGGCGATACACCTAAGAATTCTGAGCTGGGCTCTGATCTTTTTGTTACGATTATAATAATTGTGTTAAAAAAATAAGAAACATGAAATGCAGCATTTAGTTCACTAAAGAGCAACAAAGCAATAAAACATAAAATGGATGAAAACGAGCAATATTCTTCTAGCGAATTTTAGTATCCTAACGAGGAAACAAAAGAAAATGCAAATTTTCGTAGGGTGAGGAACCAGAAGCAAAACAAGGCAGTCAAGAAGAGATAGAGGCATTTCTAATTGGTCAGAACGCTGAAACTACTCTCTAATAAACGACATCAGACTTAAGTGTCACGTCGACGTGTTGTGATCGAATGAAGTGATGAAGAAGAATAAAAGCCGTTCATACTTCAAGTCGTTCAACTATTTTTTCATAAGCCATGCAGGGGCGGATCTAGGATATTTTTTGGTTTCAGTCAAAAATTCAACAAAATCTTAGGAAGTGGGGTTCAGATAACAGACTAGCTCTCTATTTTGTCATTATTGTTTACAATGTTTGAGAGGCAGCCTTAAACAGTAAACACTTTGGGTGCCATCGTTATGGTTCATAAATATGCAAGTCAAATGCCAAGTGTTTTACTCCAGTGTTTATCTGTTCCAAACAAAACCCTCTGACACAATAGAAACCAGTGTTGGTCCAATTACCTACTTTAAATAATAAACTGTAAACAACTGTAAAAGTAAACCTAAAGTAAATTAATCTTAAAAGTTTATGCAGTGTAAGCATATTTTCTGAACTATAAAAAATTGGCGATCAAAGACAAGAACGCTCATTTTATTTACAAATATAAAACCCACCGACTTTTGACTTTGGCTGAACGTCATTATCAAGTGACATTAATCTAAGCTAACACGATATCTCAGTAAAAAGCTCTTAAAAGAATCGTATTTCATATACACCACGCAGAACATCTTGCAAGGCAAGGCTTTCAAAAAACTAAAAATATGGAACTAAATAGAAGCTCTAAAGTTTAACGTTAAACATAAGAGACCTTACCTGGAGAATAGTCGTCTGAAGAGTTCATTAGTTATTCACAAAAGGCTGATCATGCCTGCGAAGCACAAAGAATGAATGTCTAATAACGAGTGACGTGAGTAATGATATAAAGACCTGGAATTATACTATTTTCGAGCTTTCGACTGTCTGGCTACAGTCTTCATCATGTGTAAACCTGACCGCGCATCCTCTATGTTTAAAGATGTGAGTAATGTTCGCACGAGGACGATTATCATATGAAGTTTGGCAAACTCAATAATACAATACATGAATTAAAAACGGAATTTTTCAAATTACCTTTCAGCCACACATGGCTTTCCTCTCCACACAATCGATTGAGCTAATGTCTCAAACCCGAAATATCTATCAGAGAACCTCGATGCACTGCCGATTCCGGTTGAATGCTCCTCTTCAGACGCCACGCCAAGACAGCTAAACCTACGCATTAAATCACCATAGATGTTTAGCTGTAGAAGGCCCCAGTTGATTCCAAAGAGAGACGTTGCGCGTTCGAAAACATTAGAACTGGTTGTCTTGAACACCTGGATGAATGATAAACCTTTGACCAGTCAACTCAGGCTGACCGACAAGCTACACCGACCAACTATATGTCTCGAAAATCGATGTATTAGCCAATCAGATACCTCATTTCCGAGGTAAATCGGTCAAACCGGCCAAATTGACCAGGCAACCCATTGCACCAATCACAAAGTGAAAATAGAAAATTTCAACCAGTAAGACTGCCGGAATAAGAGGTAAAACGGTCAAAAAACAACAAAGGAGGCCACTTTAGCCTGCAAGTGCGAACCCGCAAATCCGGCGAAACCTCATGCCCAGGATCTTATCTCTGCTGCCACTGATCGTGATGGCTTTCCCATTGAAGTAATTAATGAGCAGTTTCACTTAATCATACCTTATTTGAATTATTCTTCTGTTTGTAATATCCACAGTGGTTTTACTTGGAAAGATTTATGTTAAAGCGTTTTCAAGAAATATTTAAAATCGCTAGGTTTGTGCATGGAATTTTTTGCCCCAATGCTAGAAGACTACCCTCAGCTTCAATTCGTCTTCTCTTCTCTTCTCTTCTCTTCTCTTCTCTTCTCTTCTCTTCTCTACCGGGACCCTTGAAAATCGTTGGCGTCAACTTTTTCAGTTGATAAGCGACCAAGTAGTAAAATTGGTGCCGATTCGAAATTAGTTTTGTCGAGAAGAGCGCATTATTATTTTATATTACATATTACATATAATATATATATGTATATATAATTAATATATATAATATTATATATATAATATAATTAATGTACATAATATTATTATATATTTATATATTATTATATATTGTATATTATTATATATTGTATATTATTATATATTGTATATTATTATATATAACATGTTATAATTTATTATTATGTTGGATATTATTATATATTATTATATATTAGAATTAGGTATTGCAAGTAAATTAGTAATGATCATTCATAGAAGACGTCAGTGGAAACTTCAGAATAAATATATAAGTATTATGACTCTACCTTACATAAATTAAGATACTTACCAGAAACGAAATGACTGCTGCATACTCTTGCAAAAAGTAATTTCTCTGTTTTCAAGTCCGCTCTTTCTATACGACAAAGCCATAACGGGTGGTAGTCTTTTTGCAAATTCTGCGTAGTTTGGTTAACATTTACCTCCACAACTGGCAGACGTTAAAAACTTAAATCACTTTCTCAATTTAAATCATTCGAGCACCCATACACAGCACAAAAATTACCCATTATATAAAATTGAACAAATTTACCAAGCACTCACGATACACTGTTCTTCAACCAGATATTTGCTTGTCCTCCAGATACCTACGTCGCAACGCATGTGATGTCATATGCAAAGGGTCTATAAACACGTTACTACTATTTTCTCTAAACGTATACCCGCACGCGTGGATGCTCATCATAGGGCCAAGCAACAAGAAATAGCAACAAGAAATAGCAACAAGAAATAGCAACAAGAAATTTCGAGTGAACAGAATTACCCGTGACCCATTTCATTGACTGTTCTTTATGGACATTGACTGGTATTCTTTGTAATTCTTATTGAAAGATCATAAAGATGTTCCCATTTAAAGCTTATAATCTGTTGTTTATATACTATAATCTATTATATAATTTTAGTTTCAAGCTTAGTCTTTTATTTATATATTATAATGTATTATTATAAATGTTAGTTTTAACGTTTTGGCCTCCCGTCCAGACGTAAACGTCGTGTCTTAGGAGGAGCTAACCTCCTACGAATGCTCAACAGACAGACTGTGGTGTTTTCTAATCGTTGGTACTGTTTACGTTGACGGGATGACAAGTAAAAACGGTTCCGAAAACGGAGCAGTGGAAGGAAAACTTTTGATGTGTTTTTATGCGAAAACGTTCATGCTTTGAAAAAGGTAATTTAATACTAACTTTATCCTGGTATGGGATACTTTTCGGTATCTTAGGACAGCTTCTTGTGGGACTTATATAAAATGTGGTTCTACAGACACCAACGAAAATCCTATCGTGATTCATCTGGGTTCGAACACGTGTTTGTTGGAAAAGTGTTACGGGAAGCCATGTTTGGTGACAATACTGGTTGCAGACACGCCACGTTGAGAAAACAAAACAACTCGACTATACTGTGGATATATGAAATACTTCAGTACTAAGATAAATGACTCTTACGTTGACAGTAAAATGTTGAAGTTACATGCCACATTGTAAATGTTCTGCATACAATAGATCTTTCAGATTCAAAACGAAGAAAATAATTAATTTATAGTCCCAGAAGTAATCTCAACATCGTTCATGTTCTTAATACGTTGCTCAAATCGTTTTTATGTATTCGGGAGAATGTTAGCTCGTGGAGTTGCATGTGAAAGTTGGTCGTTGAGTTTGAAGTCAACCCATTGAACAGATTACTATTACCCGAAACTGTGAAGCTTTCTGGAGGTCGATCAAAAAGAAACTTCAAGTATCCATTAAGACTTCAAAGATGTTTGGTGCCTTTTAAATCCAGATTGCCTCACTATCACCGTGGATGTTTCGCTTGCTTAAAATCCCTATTACGTTATGGAGGGTTATCGGAATGGAAAGTGCAGCCATGGAGAATTTCGCCTTTAGGGTTAAAACTACTTAAACCACTAAGTATTTTAGGCTTCTTGAGAGCTATCTTCGATGGTTTCTAACATATTTTACTGAACATTTCTTGAAACATGAGGATTAGTCCTGGAAATTTGGTGGGTATAGGCACCTCAAAGGACCCACAGTAGTCATGTCGCTGGAATGTCGTGTTCATGTTTCTGGGAAGTTACCAAATGACATGAAGAGCAGGTCATCTCTTAATACCTTTTTTTAGGACTCGATATAGTACTTGTTAACTAATGCTTTACCGACTCAATGACATGCTCAGTAAACCAAATAACCCTTACAAAAATTCATCTTCCAATTTCACATATCAAAATAATATTTCACATGTGAATTTTTTCTATTCCATATGAGAAATAAAAATTTCCTTTGTGAAAATAAGTTTCATTTGTGAATATTCTATTTCATGTATGAAATACATGTTTCATACACTACGATTGCACTTGCGATCTCACTCGGGAAATTTTGAACCACGGTTTATTTCACGTTTGAATTATCAATTTCATATGTGAAAACATATCCTTTTTATACAGTACGTTTTAGTGAATATTCCGCTTTCCAAGAATGGACAGTCACTCAAAGTTTGTTTTTGAGCGTTTATTTCGTTATTGTCACTCCGTTACAGTCACATGTTGTCTCTCACTCACTAGGTCCCCGTAGCAACTACACAATGCTCGCGACACTTGTAATTATATAAAGAGTTCAGCTAAATTTACTTGCGTCACAGTTACACTTTCCACCTAAATCATTCATCATTCCTAATTACCACTAAGTATATTTTTAATGAAACCACAGCCTCCGACAATGTGATTTGAAAATTTCGTAAGTGAAAACGTTCCAACTCCACATGATTTTCACATGTAAAATGGCGTGATATTTTAATAAGGGAGACGATGTTTCTAGAATACATATACTTCGAACATCTTTATCTATTATCAGATTTTAACAAAACTTACAGACTTTATTTGTATTTTAGCCCACTCGCCTAAAACTACAGTTCTGCTGGGGTAAATACGAGAAATTGATTTTGAGTCTATTTCTTCGAACCACTTCTGAATTCGATATTGCTGTTTACACCCATATGCTTTATGGTTAATCCAGGAAAATCATGTCGGTGAAAAGTTAATGGCCAAGGTATACTAATTAAATGTCAACATGACCATAGTCATTTAAGGCTCCTCTAGACGTACCAAAAATGCCAAAATCCTTGCCAATTGAGCAACCTTCAGGAACTTCTGAGTAATCCATTTCACCGCTCTCAAATACATCTGAAAGGTTTGTGGATAAAGTCGCCATATATATCTCGGAAAACTTAGTATCTCTTATGTTAACATAAGGTCTCTGTGAAGAAAACGAATAAGTTATGGTTATTACTATTGAATGTCATTCCATTTTCATTAGACTTTGAAACCCTGTTTCTATTTCAATGTACCATAAAGGGAAACTTTATACATACATATATATATATATATATATATATATATATATATATATATATATTATTTATTTTACAGTAAAATGCTGTCGCTACTCAGATCATTTTACTGTAAAATAAATAATATATTACGCTCTACGTATGGTATTGAACGCTCTTAAACCTTACGCCTTCTGTGTGACATTTGTGTTGCATACTCTTCTTGGTGTATATATATATATATAGTCGAACCTCTATTAAGCGGCCACCCTCGGAGATCGGCTTTGTGGCCGCTTGATAGAGGTGGCAGCTAAATAGAGGTACGCAAAAGAGTAGACCTTGGGCGTGGTCTAACGTCTATTTATTCATTCATAAATCACTGTGAATTTCATTTCACAGGAGATGCCTTTTCAACCAGTTGGCTAAAGCCAAAGCTAAAAAAGGAAGGATTTGACGCGAAGTAATAGAGCGTTTCTATGCAACGCAAACGCTGACACTTTTGTTGCTAACAAAGCTTTGAATTTAATGAACTTTAAAGTTGAGTGAGGTGTATGTGACATGTGTTGAACATTATTTTTAAGTGTTATTAAGTAAATAAAGCAAATTATTAAGCATTATCAGCTCAACTTTTAGTGCGGTTCTCTTGAAAGTGTTGCGCCAAGTAAATCATGCAAACTGGCCGTTTAATAGAGGTAATAATTTATATAAAACATCACTTGGGACCACTCATAGGTGGCCGCGGCCGCTAATGGAGGTGGCAGTTTAATAGAGGAATATTTTATAGTAATTGTTATACAAATATATTTGGGACTTTGATATGCGGCCGTTTAATAGAGGGTGGCCACTTAATGTACGGCCGCTTAATGGAGGTTCGATAGTATATATATATGTAAAACATCAAGGACCAGCTCCTCAACTCGTCAACCATATACAACATCAATTTTCAGAGTTTATTTGACTTTAATAAAATAACTTTACAAACATAATATTTCGGGGAACAGCCCCTTCTTCAGATAAACCTGCACTCAACAACGGGAGTCTTTATATATCTTTACAGACGTCATTTGCATATTACAAGTCTCTCACATTAAACCCAGAAGGGACAAAATTATTAATTTTTTCCGCCCAAAGGCTTTCTCTTTTCGTAGGGTCTCTCTTGTCCGTGACATTTATTGTTTGAATTTCCAAATCCTCTAATCACAAATGGACTTCTTCAAAAATATGTGCATATAAATGTTCTCCAAAAATACCTCTCTGTCCCTAACCATATAAAGGGCCACAAGTTTAATAGTTTTCAACTGTAATGTGTCACCAACGGTAAATAAAGTTATTCATTCATTCATCCATTCATTCATTCATTCATTCATCGAGTTCTTATAAATTGTTCCTAAATTCCGTTATCGTACTTCCTACATACTGTTTGGCACACCTCTTGCATGTAATCGAATAAACCACCCCACTTGAATCACAATCAAAGGAATGGTTGATATGGAAAGATTTTTTTTAAACCATACTTTCAAAATTAGAACCCGTTTTAACAAATTTACAAATCTTACACTTCACCTTTCCACAACCAAACATTCCCTTGTCGGATTGAATATCTGGTTATAATTTAGCCCTAACCAAAACTTTAATATTTCTTGGCCGTCTAAAACTTACAACGGGTGGTTTAGCTAATATGCTTTTTAACAAAGGTGACCATATATATATATTTATACTGAATATATATATATATATATATATATATATATATATATGTATGTATGTATGTATGTATGTATGTTTGTATGTATGTATGTACAGTGGCGGTCAAAAAAATTGATCACAGATGCTAAAGATGGTGACACCATAAACATTGTAACAAAACTTATCATGACAAGTAATTACACCGAAAACAAACAGAAAACAAATCTTAATATTTAGTGGTTCCTCCACGAGCTTTGACCACTGCTTTACACCTGCATGCAATTTATTAAAATAATTAGGTTATCTAATGGAAAGCCTTGTCATGCAGCTTTTACAGCACTGTTCTGTGACATTGGTAGGGTTTTGCCCTTGGAACATTGTCTTGAGTTTGTCCCATAGATTCTCAAAAGGGTTGACATCGGGTGACTGTGCTGGCCATTCCATAAAAGTTATGCCTTCTTCCTCAAACAATCCTTTGACAAGGCGGGAGGTGTGACAAGTTGCATTGTCATGCTGGAATATCCACCCATCTGGTATGGTTAGCATGTGTGTGGTTGGAATAAGAGAATTTTTCTGAAGATCAACGAATTGTTCTCCATTGAGCTTTCAATCTATCTTAGAAAGACAGCTAACGCCTCTTGCATTGATGCAGCCCCATACCATGATGCCACCACCTCCATGTTTGACAGTTTTCTGAGTGCAGCTTTCCTTTAGTTTTTCGCCAGCCACATTCTGACATAGACACGCCCATCACTTCTATGAAGAAGAAACCTTGATTCATCGCTGAAGATAACTTGGGGCCACTGTTCAGCCATCCAATCTTTGTGGGCTTGTGCAAACTGTAATCGAGACTTCTTATCGCGAGCAGTAGGCCTAGGTTTCTTTCTGGGCTTGCAGCCCTTTAGACCAGCCTCTCTAAACCTTCTTTGTGAGGTGGAAACCGAGATATTTTGACACCATCTTCAATTAGAATCTCAGCTTTTATTTGCGATTTGACTTGCTTTTCCTTACCATGAACCTGTTCTCCCTCTCAAGTGTCTTTCGTTTCCGTCCAGGGATCTTGGCATCTTTCACACTACCATTTCACTGACACTGCTTTGAGTACAACTCACACGAGCAGCAATTTCGCGTTGTGTGTAGCCTTCTTCGGGTAATGCTAGCTCTTTTCCTCGATCTTCCAAACTGATTCTTCTCTTTGGACCCATTATTCCGTATCTTCCAATTTGTGACAGGCTAACAAGCCTTTTTTGTAAGACTTGAAATTCATTTAGTGTATGCTATAAAATACTTTAAAAACAGAATATCTCTACAAATATTATGGGATACATCTCAATATATCCAAAACATTTATTACTATAACCCTGAAGGCTGTTGGTGTACGATGTGCTTCTTGTCTGCCTATGTAAGCAGAAGTAACATAAATTTTAACATGATCGATTCTTTTTGAGCGCCAGTGTATAAATGCACTAAATCATGGGAAATTTCCCGGTAAGTAGAATGCTGGATACAAGATTGTCGAACTATTTAATAATAAGATATTTGATCTAAATGTTACAGCTTGTCATTGAACTGACGATTGCGCTAAGCATGAAACACAGTGTAACGACAAGCTGTAATATTTAGATTAAAATTATTACATCATTATATATATATATATATATATATATATATATGAAATAATCATAAAAGACTCATATAAAATTTTATTTCATCTCCAACGTTTCGGGGCAAGCCCCTTTTTCAAGGTCGTGATACAGAAGTCAGTAATCCACTTAAATATAAATTAAACAACTAATTAAAATTCATAATTAAGTAAAATCCCTAAGATTGAGCCCATCTGGAATGAACGTATTCAATTTATACACCCAAAACCCCTCTCTCTCTTCAGGCTTACTTACATCCGTTTTATCAATAATCATTATTCTAATATCCTCTAATAGTAAGATACGGAAAGGGTCAGAGGGGAATAGCTGGGGAGCATTTATACGCTCATTTTTTCAGCAGGGTCATCATCATATATACTGTATATATATATATATATAAGCATATATTTTTGTATATATATATATATATATATATATATATATACGTATATATTTAATCATATCGCTTACCTCAAAAAGTCACTACAGCCTGTTTCATCTTGAGAAAGAATCTTTAGGTGACTGACGAATTTCGAAAACAGGAAGGTTTTTATGCGTAGGACGAAACGTGGGTGTGTGGGCGTGAAACAATAGGGGGTTTTGTTTTTGGTTTAGGTTGTTTACGCGGATTTTGAACTTGTGTGGGCAGGCCGAAACTATTTCTGATCTTTTGTTCAGCAAACTATTTTTATCTTTTTCGTTCAAAACAGAAAATTTTTCCTTTAAACATAAATTACATCGTTTTGATCCTACTAAATACGAAATAGCGTGTTTTAAAATAGACCATTTTATGGTGAAATCTTGTTTGTTGTTTTTCAAAGCCTCAATGTGTTTAGAAATCTCCGTTTCATTAGAATATTTTTTGTGTTGAAAAGGCTTAATGTGGTTACGATATCGCTCTTTGAATGTCTTAGATGTCATACCAATGTAGTGGTTTGTGGTGTTTGTGTTGCATGTTGTGACTGATGCTTTGTATACTATGTCCTTGGTCAAGCATTGTTTCTGAAGTGGGCATGTGTCCTTGATCCTACAATTGCAGTTTTCAGTGGCCTCATTCTGTGGTTTGCTTTTCTTAATCATGCGCGAGTTGTGTCGTGTGATAGAAGATTTAATATTGTTCATGCAGCTATAACTAACCTTGACTGTGTTCCTATTGAAAATCTTATGCAGTTTACGGCGCGGAGGAAAGTGTTTATCAATGAGGCTTTTTCGCTTTTTCGCTATTTCGCTATTTCGCTATTACGCTATTTCGTATTTAGGAGGATCAAAACGATGTAATTTATGTTTAGAGGAAAAATTTTCTATTTTGAACGAAAAAGATAAAAATAATTCGGCCAACGCATAAAAACCTTCCTGCTTTCGAATTTCGTCAGTCACCTGAAAATTCTTTCTCAAGATGAAACAGGCTGTAGTGACTTTTTGATGTAAGCGATATAATTCTACTTGCTCTATCCGTGCTCTATCTATTGAACCCTCTTTGTATTTCGTAAACCAAATTGTAAATATTGGACATATTGTAAAAAACCAGATATAGGTAAATCTGCAATTATGAACACTTTAATCAACCTTAATACATTAGACTGGCCAAAGAATGTATCAGAAAACACATAGCATATCTTCACTGATCGTTGAAGTGAGAATAAAATTGAGATACAGTGGTCTTCATATGTTTATATGTTGATATGATTTGTGCCATAATTTCTGCAATATGCTGTATATGTATGTATATATATATATATATATATATATATATATATATATATACAGCAAATTCCATAAATTTTGGCAAACCTAAATATATCTCTAAAAAAGAATGTATAGGAAATTCAAAGGCGCGGGGGTCCAGTGTAGATAGCTTTGATAAAACAGTGGCGTTCTCGAGGTTATACACTATCTAAAAGATAGAAAAAACGCTTCTCGACGTTTCGAGCGATAGCCCTTCGTCCTGAGATTAGTAGCATGGAATACAAAAACACGTGGGCTTTTATAGTAAAACTAAAAAAGTGTTTCAAGTGACACACTTTTTTTTTGTGGTAGTTTTTTTACGTGGTAGTTTTTAGTAACTGTTCATCTAGTTTTCTGCTTAAAATAATCGTTGAGAACATTTAACCTCTTTTTTCGTAGTCTGTTTCTGTAAATCTTCTGTAAAACGTATCTCAATCTTGACTGTTTTTCTTCAAATCAACTTGGAAGTTTTCACGCCAAAACAAGCCGGTGTGTACGAAAAGCTTATTGCACGGCTAGCCAACCAGTCAGCCGCCTCATTTTGCGTACAGACAGGATAGCGAGCTCAGCAATATAATAAATTTATATATATATAATTAAGAGTTCGCTCCAGCAAAAGTTCAACATCACATATTTTCCCCATTAGAACTTTTAATTAAAAATAAAACAAAACAACTTTTTAAAAAGGTTTCGAGGCACAGTCCCTTCTTCATGTTACAAGATCTAGAGTAAAGTGAAGATCAATCTAAATTTATAAGCCAACACATGGATTAATTTACATTTGGATGTCTATACTATTAAGTCCCAAAGGAGCAAAACAATTAAGTTTATAAATCCAAAAGCTTTCTCTTGCTGTAGGATCTCTCATGTCCGTATTGACTATAACCTGTACTTATATATATGTCAAACCGGAATGTCCATCAGAGAATAAAAATGAGAATACAATTGCTCCCAACAAATACCCATCCTGCTCAGCTTGATTTCCACGGAAATGCTCAGGGAGCAGCAACCTTTGCTTGATATTTCGAACGTTCTAAAAGAAATATTGTCGGAGTAGCCTATTGTTAGTTTTCACAGACCTAAAAGTATCAACGATATACTGGTAAGGGCAAAACTTATACCGAATAAACATTAGGCGAAGGGTATGTTTTGCTGAGGAAAGACTAGAGGCCAAATTTATCAATTTGTCAGGATAGGTGCGGTCTTTTGAGGTTCGGTAGACAAACGTTCTTTTTAAATAAATCATTATTTTGATTGTGATTCTCAGGGGGTAGTTGATCTCATTACCAGTAAAAAGTGCGAAAAACAATATGTTGGTAGCACAATTACCTCTTTTCGGCCCGTTTTAATAACCATAAGATCTCGTTCAGTAGATTCGATGAAGGTGCAGAGGGGTACTTGTGGGGAGCAATTGTATTTTCATTTTTTTCTCTGATGGACATTCCGGTTTGACAGATATATCAGTACAAGTTATAGAGTATACGGACATGAGAGATGTTACAGCAAGAGAAGACTTTTGGATTTATAAATAATAGTATGGGCATTTAAACGTAAATTTATTCATGTGTTGACTTATGAATTGAGATTGATCTCTACCTTACTCTGGATCCAGTAACTGAAAAAGGGGCTGTGCCCCGAAACGTTTTTAAAAAGTTTTGTTTAATTAATAGTTCTATTGAGAAAATATATAATGTACATATATACGTATATTATACCTTAAATATTACACCACATCTGCACGATACGACTGTTTTCAACAATTTTTAGCCCAGCTATATTCAACTAGCTGTTGGAAGCCGTAATCTTGCCATCCATTCGCTCCCGATAGATCCAATAAGTTCTGTAAATGCTAGTGCTTTTGTCAAAGTAATCGTGTACATCAACATGATTACTCTCCTAGATAAGGGGCTATTCAAAAATGACGTCACGCGAAAAGGGACTGAGGGAGGTCATTGAAAATGTGACAATGCGTGACAGTTTTCTGAGGGTGGAGGGGGGATTTTAGTAAGTGTAACGTCACGCAACCTGAAAAATTGTACAAGGTGTACTGTGTAAAAATCGAGTCCAGACTTAACATGCTTTAAGCCATGCTACTTTCAATATAGCCTAAAGATTCCTCTTTATATTTGTTCTTTATTGGTGTTTTCAGCATTAAGAAAGGTATCTCAATATAATTATATTTTAGATGCACAAACAATGTTTTTTTGCTATAGTATCATGGCTTTTATTAAAAATTTGGTTTAGAACATATTTTCTTCACATGTTTTTGTTATACAGTACAACAATTTCAAAGTCACATATGATAAAGTGATAAGCTATTTTTTTGGCACTCATGCATTTTATCCGATGAAAGAGGACGAGCACTTCAGTTGAATCAGGGGAAATGTTTTTGATAATAAAGGAGAGATCTCTACTCATGTTGCCACTCCTAAACGTAGATTCAACAGTAAGTTGAGAGTTTGTGCAACTGAAGTTGCCTGTGTTGTGGCAAGATGATACATTTTAAATTATAAATTTCAAATAGGTTAAGATACTGAAACCTCAAATGCAAAGTGCACATTTAAAGTTACGACAGCACAACTTCATTGGTAATTGCATCTGTCGCTACTCTCTCTACTACTCTCATTGTGGGTATTTTAGGTGAAAAATTGGGACACAAAATTTTAAGTATTAAAAATTATTACATCCAGCGTTATTGCAGTGTAACAACAAAAGCCTATTAGTGAAAACTTAGTATTGAATCATAGTTCGGTGTGAATGGTACACTGATTCAAAATTACCTTTGAACTTTCTTTAGAGAAAAATTCAACCATGTCAGAATCAGAAAGATACAACTGTACAATAAATTGCTACTGGAATATGGGAAAGCTTACGCCACAAAAAAATATGAAGTTGTTCAAAAGGAAGTGGAAGAACTGTGGGATAAACTAAAAAGCGATAACATGAATATTGAAGATGTATCACAAGCGTATGCTTGAGAATTTGAAAAATTGAGACGTATGGAACTGAAGGGGAAAGATCTCCTTTTTAGTATGTGGGATGAAAAAGCAAAATTAAGGGAAGATGATCTATAGTAAACCAAAAGCTACATACTGTGACACGCAAAAGTATTGGACACATAGGATTTTTTAAGAAAATAATAACTTCTCTTGTCGCTACTAACCTAAAATTTGAACTGAACATAGTAGATATTTAAGATAGACTATGTATGAGGAGAATTAACGAATTGTTTGCTCACACAAAAATTTTTTGACAAATACAACAGAAAGTAACACGCAAAAGTTTTGGACACATGAATAAACAGCGTTCAATATTTAATGGCGTATCCCTTATTTGAAATTACGGCTGTCAGACGTTTGGAATGATTTGAGATGAGTTTCTTGCAGAAATCAGCACTAATGTTATCCCACTCTTGTCAACAAATGTCTTGAGATCACTCAGGTTTTGTGGATTCCTTTGATCAACTCGAAGTTTAAGCTCCTTCCGCAGATTTTCTATCCGATTTAGATCAGGCGACTGACTAGACCACTCTAAAACACATACTTTCTTTGCCTGAAGCCATTCCTTCGTTTTCACTGCAGTATGCTTGGGATAGTTATCCTGCTGAAAAATCCAACCTCTTGGTAGCTTGAGCGATTTTACAGACGAAAGCATGTTTTCCTTTAGTATTTTGCAGTACACAGCATTATCCATTCTTCTTTCGATGATATGAAGTGCGCCCGTACCAGAGGAGGAAAAACAACCCCAAACCATTATACTTCCACCACCATGTTTGACTGTAAAGTAGAAAACATACTCCGAAAAATAGGTCCATCTTGAGCTCAAAATTTGAGAAAAACAAGCGGACACAGTGTTCAATAGTAATATTACGAATTTATTACAAATTCATCACCAAACTAATTTACAAAAGCTGAACCTAGGTCAATATATAGGCACAAGCGTGGTGACATCTTCCTGTAGGATGTCACCACGTTTGTGCCTATATATTGACTTAGGTTAAGCTTTTGCAAATTAGTCTGATGATGAATTTGTAATAAATTCGTAATATTACTATTGAACACTGTGTCCGCTTGTTTTTCTCAAATTTTGAGTTCAAGATGGAACTATTTTTCGGAGTATGCTTGACTCTGGGGATGGTATTTTTGTGGTCATATGAAGTACCCTCCTTTCTCCAGACGTGTCTCGAGCTGTTTCCACCAAAAAGCTCGATTTTAGTCTCGTCAGACCATAATATTTTATTCCAGAACGAAGCAGGCTTCTCGAGATTACGATTGGCAAACTGTAGACGAGCCTTCACGTGCTTGGGCTTCAGCAGAGGGGTCTTTCTAGAAGTCTGAGAATGCAGCCCTACCCGATGGAGTGTACGACTAATTGTATCCTTGCTAACCTTTGTGCCGGCTGCCTGCAGTTCCTCCTGAAGTTCTCCTCGTGTTGTGAATGGCTTGTGCATCACTTTCCAAACAATGGATCTAGCTTCTCGTTCACTTACTTTACGAGCACGCCCTTTTCGAGGCAGATCGGTAGTCAGCCCATGTTTCTTCCATTTCCGAATGATGGCCCCAATCGTACTAATGAGGATCTTGAGCACGTCAGAGATCTTTCGATATCCCATTCCACGATTATGATGGTCAATTACAACCATACGAAGTTGTTGAGAGAGCTCCTTTGTCTTCGCCATTCAATGACCATTCAAAGCACACGGAGACGTCATGGTGCGTGGTGTGCTTTGATTAGTCGGCGGAGATTTGCAAATTAATATGAAATAGACTTCAGTCCAAAACTTCAATTTTTATCCTGCTATATTTATATTTTCAGAATGTGTCCAAAACTTTTGCGTGTTACTTTCTGTTGTATTTGTCAATAAATTTTTGTGTGAGCAAACAATTCTTTATTTCTCCTCATACATAGTCTATCTTAAACATCTAGTATATTCAGTTCAAGTTTTAGGTTAATAGCAACAAGAAAAGTTATTATTTTCTTAAAAAATCCAATTTGTCCAATACTTGTGCTTGTCACTGTAGGTCCAATGAAGCATCGTCTACCATTGTTGTATATTCCAATGTTCCAGAAGAACTCGCACAAAGTTCCTCCACGGAACCTCCCCAGAAAAAAGTGAAGTATACCACACGGAAGTACAGGAATCGTGACGTCACAGGGGGGCCCGCAATTTTTGTGACACTGTGTAACAAAGGAGGAAAGGGGGTATAAAAATTGCCTAACTTTGCGTGACGTCATTTTTGAACAGCAGCTAATGGTGTGTAATTGTGAAACATTGGTGCGATGTTCCAAGTTTGGACTTCAGCGAGCCTGAAAACATGAAACCTAACCAAATATCAAATGTCCTATTTGTTAATAGTATGGGACAAAGTAATCTGTAAAAACGTCTAAACAAAAACGGTACCTTCCGCATCATTTTAAAATGCCAGCAAGCCTGCACATTTTTTTGTCACATGGAAGAAAAAAATCCCTGAGTTGGATGGCATGTCAATGCATGGTTGTTGATATCGGTTTGTCGTCTGTGCCCAACATTGGATAGTGGTATCTCGCCCGTCATTCAAATACTCAAGGGTAAAAAAGATTGAATCCCGAAAGAGTCATCTTTAAGTTCGTTGTTTAAACTTTACCAACCAAGGTGTCTCCTCTTGACATGTAAAATTGTGTGGTGTTAGTCAAAGTAAAGTAATAGATAACCGTTCCTGCCGAGATAGATTTAATTCAGGTTATAAAGATTCAAGAAACCATTTAATATTGACTTTACCTTGTAATCCGTGAGGATCTTCAGCAATGACTGGTTAATTTCTCTAGAGGTTGGCCGCTTTTCTGGTACACTGTCCCAACAACTTTCCATTAAGCAAAATCTGCAAAGATGACATTAAGAAACTGAATATAAGATCTCACTAGTTACCGAGATGATGCGATGTATGTTTTAAAAACGAACTGATTTTTTTCTACTTGTGGCTGCCGTCGTGACACATCATGCAAAATAAGCAGCTAAACTGTGTGCAGAATATACATTCATTTCAAAGAGAAATAAAAAATAAAGCAAGACATCTCCTTTTATTCTTACTATGTCGTTAACACTACAACTCATGTCACTATCGAGGTTGTTTCTGTTACAGACTGATTGCGTACGAAGCAATGCCAAACGAAGACCACTCAACCAGTTGCTTAGCCAGCATGGCGAGGAAGCACGAGCATGAGCATGGGTGCACGTGATGAGCTTGGTGTCTTCATTAGGGATAAGTCTAATTTTTTAAACAATATGTTTTATTCCACATTATATTTCAAAGAGACGTAAGTAATGTTATTCTTTGACAAACCATGATAAGTTAGCTGCCAATTTCATGGATTAGAGAGAAATCAAGATATTTTAAACAACACTACATATCTGTTTGTATCTCTCCATTTGAAAATGCTAGGCGGCCGACTGCTGATTATTAGATTTTTTGTGTTTGGCAAATTAGTTATTGTGGGCGACATTTTTTTAGTGGAGGCGAGCCCTCCTTGCTACGCCAATGGAAACAGTCAATGGAAACTCCATGATTTCCACAAGAAAATTTTCTCGTCTGAAGTATCATTTTAATAAGTTTCCTTGAATTTTGTTCGGTTGAGCTCGAAGACGACTTCTTGATTTCAGAAGGCACTTCACGCGAAAACAAATTGCTAATAAAATGAGTGGTAAACGTCACAGTTTTCTACAAAATAAAACTTTTTATTGGGATACGGCAACTCATTTTATAGGTGCTTTTAATACACAGGAATCCTTGTCAATGATGATGGTCAATAACGTGATAAATATAAAAGAAGAGTAGTATTTGTAGTTTAAATTTTCAAAGTCCGAAGCCGAGTAGATTGGACAAAAAATTAAGTGAAAAATAATCGTCATCATCGCTTAACCGACCTTATTTACTTTTTTACCCCCGACCTAAAAACGGTTGCTGGACACTGAGTCACATATTTTTGAGACCTAAATGAAGTACTGTAAACTTTGAATTGGGATGGTTTTAAAATTACAATATTTCCCGCCATATAATATGTAAGTTTCAGTATTAGGCGTTAGTAAGGCTAATAAAAAAAAAAAAAAAAAAAAAAAGGAATAAAAGACCGAAACGGATTTTATGGATAAAGATAAAGCATCGTGACTTCGTGATCATTCTGACCTTTGTTTTAAAGAGCTTTAACTTAAAGAATATGATCGCAAGTCAGCAAAACACTCGAGCCCATTCTTCGATACACAAATGTTTGTTTTGTCCCTTTCTTAGAATCAAAATTAATGGTTTCTATTGTCTTCGATCCGGTCATTATCATTGTCGCTGTTGTGGTCGCTGCCATCATTGTAGTCTTCATCTTTGCCGTTGTGGTTGTTCTTGTGATTGTCCTTCTCCCGTACTTTATTGTTTTCCTCTGCAGGTCTTCGTCCATAACTTAATCCTGCCTCTTCCACAAGCTCCCGCAATGTGTCTTGGGAAGCTGGCCAACACTTTCGCAAGATCCTACCTGAGAAAGTTTCACGAGTAGCTAGACTGAGGGCGATTTGAATTTACATCCTTGTGTTTGCATGCCGTTGCTCGATCAACGATCGAGTTTAACCGGGGACAGTGTGTTCGTAAAATGTAATATTAGTGCGCGAGAAATTCTCGCGGCAACTTTGGACAATGTTAGGAATCAGATTCATCTTCAAGATATCAGGAGTACAGTTCTTAGGATATCAATTTCTCTTCACGATACGATGAAGATAATTCTGAAATGGAATCGAAACACTGCAGATCCTTGCAGACAACGGTTAAGCGATCGTGCATGAGAATCTTGGGAGTACTTAAATTGGATTATTTCAGAAAACTGTTCGCAGATGACTAGATATCTCAACTAGTTGAATATCTATCACGAAACCCGAAAATAAGAGTTTCAATCCCACCGAAGTCTATTTTTTCTTGTCTACTTTGGCCGGATAGGTAATCATAAAATTTTCTCTTAATGTAACCATGAGTATGATACTGAAATATAGCCTGGCCGATGTTGTAAAAAAAGGGAACAGATCACATTATGCACGGTCGCATAACCAATTTTCCATTAACAAAATAGGCCATTCTTCTGGAAACTCATGCTAGAGAGACTAAAATCTTTTCGATTCGTAAGTCGACATGTCTCTTTCATTAATGATGCATGAAAGGTACCAAGCAAAATGTCACATATGCCACTGTCAGGTTCTCACAAGACTGTGGTCTTTCCATGGCCCATCGCAAGGGACTGCGGAGGAGATAGAACCTCGTCGTGATTATTTTCTGAAATGTAGTAGTCATCGGCACCAATCATTTGGTCGAAGTGGTTATCTTTGTTGTTCTTACGATTTTCGTTGTAGCTGCAGTTGACGTTACATTTGCCAAATTTGTTGCCGTTGTCGTTGCTCTGGCTCTTGAGTCTGTTGCTATTCAGTTTGTTTTTGACGTTGTTGTCTTTTTAACAATGCTTGTTATTAATCACGAGACGTACAAAAAGCACTGAAGCTTAAACCAATCCGCAATGGAAATTAGAGAGCTTAAGCAACAGGCGTTTTGGATTCACGAACAGCTTTTCTTTCAATAGAACTTTTCTTGCAAAACAAAGGAAATGAATGTATTCAAATCATGAGGCCGTCGTCGAACATGTAAAACTTAATTTTCATTCTGCACAGACGTCATTGATAGTGTTTCCACGTTCTAAGTAAGAGGTCTATTACAGCATCAATTCTTGTCAGTTAAATTGACCGCTGACTCACTGATTAGCATACTATTATCTCTTCCGGGATTTTTAGGTTATTCATCATCTTTGTTTGCACAAAAATTCTATTCAACAAATACAAGATTCAAATATCGAAAAACACCTAGTCATCAAATCTTTCGGTTGACGTCTGCGACTCAAGAACGTTGGTTACTTAAAGTCTCTATTACGAAATTTGGAATGGCTGGTTGCCCTTATTCATCAGCTGAATACATCTACTGGAAGATTTTCAAAATATGCTTTGTTACGCTATTGTAAGAAAGTGTCTTTCCATTCTGTTTGGGTATTAAATATTTGCATGAGAAAGAAAACGGCTTGAGATATTCTGGAAATTTTATTCAGGTGACGTAAAAAGGGGAACTGGCCATCTGCTATAACTTACATTTCGACACTACAGTGATCAGGCCTCTTCATTCTTCGACCAGCTTTTAGATAAGGCAACATGTCATAAGGTGATATTTCTTTATAAGGTTCTTCTCCTAAAATAAAAGAAGCCAAATGTAAAAATGTTGTAAGTGGCCATTTAATGGTGAAAGTCTTCCCGGACGTATTCTTAAAATTTATCTGTTTTCTTGGAAGCACCGATAATCAAGTCACTTTTTTAAAAGTATATAATTTCTTTGTCATGTTCTTCAAAAACTCTGAAATTCATTTCATAGGATTCCCCGAGTTAACTGTAGCGTGGTGGCACATAACTTCTATTAGCATATACTTCGCCGGTGAATAGTGTTTTTGGCGCAATCTGATTGGTTCTTCTATTTTGGAATATCTTGCACTAATCACCTCCGAGCAAAACAAGATAGCTTCCAGTTTTGTTTACGTTATGTAAGACGAACTTTTTTAATAAACGAAGTCTCCGTGCCAAACAATAGCTAAAAAGCAACGAAATTTGGCAATGAAGTTTTCAAAGATACTTATTTCTTTTACTCTTTAGCGATAAATGCTCTCAAGATTTGTTCAAAATGTTTTGTTTACGAATAATGAGGGGGCGACAAGCCAACTGTTAAAGTTGTTTTAAAAATTTAACAAAAAAATATTTGAAAACAATCATTCGAGGTATATGCTAAAACAATTATTCGATGCGAGGTAAATATCCTCCAATATTCACTTTCACTTTGGTGAATAGTTGTTCTTTATTTTATTCGGGGTAACGTCAGACGATTTTACTCGAAAAAGGTAGAGATCGTGCAGTGAAAAAGCTAATGCGAAATGGCGAAAAAAAGAAAAGTGAAGTGAAAGCCAAGGATGCAAGTAATTGAAAATACCGTCAAGATAGTTTATATGGTCGGACTAGAATGCATAAGAAACAGAAAGTCAAGAGGAACTACAATATGGGCACCTTAGAAGCTTCGAAATAGAATTCCGAGTCTTATCTAAAGATAAAATAGCGCTCAACCACAAAGCTGGCATGTTTCCGGACAACAAAAATTTTGCATGATTATAGCCAAAAGCGGCAATAACGATGTACTTGTTTATATCAGAGCAAGGGCGGAGACAGCCCCCAAAAAGTGGGGGGGGGGGGGGGAAGGGAGACTAATGGCTATAGGACGTAACTTAGCATGGAAGGCAAATAAATTGCTGAATAGTTTTGCAAGATATTGTTCCAACAAGATATTGTTCCAACTTTTTTTTGTGTGGTAGGGACAATAAACTGAACAACGTCTGCTGTCTTTTCGCCATTGAGCTTTTGTTTACGATGAAAACCACGCAAGACGCGTGATTTCTGATGGCTGGTAGATACTAGCGCAAACATTTTGGGCCATGTCCACGATCGCCTCTCCACAGTTTTATTTTTATTGATCAATTATTACACTTTAGTCAACGACTTTTTTCCACTTGATGTTACACCACATTTCCTTCAGATGTAAAGATTCATAAAATATGAAAGTACAAATTTTTGGGTTTTTGGCAGAAATCGGGGTCTCTGTCCCCCAACTTTAAAAGTGGGGGGGCTCAAGCCCCCCTTGCCCCCTATACCTCCGCCCCTGCAGAGATACAAATACAATAAGATACAAATACAGGTGTAAATGGACCAAGAGCGATTTTTCTCTCGACTAAAACAAACCGAGGCTATTTCAAGTCACCAGAAAATTGTATAATTTATGCAAACTCTGTGGCCATATTTTAGTCGGGGTTCATTTCAGTCGTCGCATATTTCAGGAGCAGCCTGTTTTAGTCGGGGCATATTTTAGGCCGCGTTTGCTAAGGTAGTAGCTTAGTTTAGAGACAACTTATTTTATTCGTGGCTTAATTTGGTCGCGGCGTATTTTAGTTGTGATTTAGTTTAGCCAAGGGGTACTTCAGTCGAGACATAGTTCATCTATTCTTAAACGGCCTTAATGTCTATTATTATTATATGGTTGAGCTCTTTTCTAGGTTCGTACAAAAAATTACGTCTGACTGGCTGCTGAACGGCCTGATATCTTATGATATTGGACCAGTTAAATCTATTAATTACACCAGATAGGTAAGTTTTGGCGGAAATATCTTCGAAATTATTTTAATGTTAAAAATGGCAAAGAAAACCAACCGAGAAACTATATGATAAATTCCCTATTAACCTCGTTTGCTCGGTCCGAACTGGAAAGTGTTTGCCTCCAGTTTTTGCGCAAAAACGTCTCTCGTTTTTTGCAGGGTCTGTAAGGCGACTTTGGGCAAAATACTTTGCCGTACAGACCTTGTACTCCGTTAACCCTTTCCTGTCCGAGAGGTCTCCCCTTGACGACTAAAACTGACTGGCGTTAGCTAGAGTAAAATACTAAAGCCGGGTGTGGACCTGAAAGGGTTAATAAGTATTTAATACAACAGTCTCGTACCTAAACAGTATCCAGTTTTACTACCGAGGAAAAAACGTTCAAATTTGCACTCAATTCATTTTGAAATCCAGAGACAAAGACACTTACGATAAATAAAAGCCAAAAAATTATCTGAGTTTTTCTAAATTCAGTGAATGAATAGATATATCATATACAGAACAACTTCTTACCTAGAGTACAAATTTCCCATAGTAATACTCCATATGACCATCTACATTTATTAAAGAACAAATTGAAGTTAGACATATTTGAAATAAGTAAAATCTGGGTTTTATAGGAAAATCGATGTCGAAGAATAAGAACTACCAATCTTCTTGTTTTGAACGACCAATGCTTTATGATATAGATTCAAAAGAAACTAGCTTAAGAGAAATGTTTACATTCAGCAAGGTCGGACTGGTCATTGTGCCATTTTTCATAATACAATGGCTGGCCATTGTTTCATGGTACAATGGTACACTGACAAGTCCGAGCGTAAGATGTTGCAGCCTCACTTTTAAAAATCAATAATGTTTGCAGTACTTTTACATTTGCCAGTCTCTACTTCATTTTGTAAGAGTTATTTAAAAAGAAAACCAAAGTGGGAAGGAATAAAAGATTTAGAGCAAAAGTCTTTCCCAGCAGGATCAATCCAGCTTCTGTACTTTTACTTTGGCTAACGGTAGACGATTTTAATCGTCAAAAGTAGACATCTTGCCTGCAGTGAGTTATAAGGTATGTTTAACTAACTCTTTCCTGGCAGGATTAGTCTTCTGTTGTTCCACTCTGGTGAAGGTGGGATAGTTTTACTTTTCCAAATGCCTGACGATTTTATTCGTTAAGGGAAGACATCCCGCCAGGAAATTAAGGGATAAGAAAAAATAGATTTTGAACTGACGATGTTGCCATGTTGATACTGTTTGTGGTCTTGTAGTGTATATTATCATGGAATGCATTCAAAGAGGGGTCTGGAGCGATACCGTCAAATCATTCTGACTGAAACACACAATTTTTAACTCGCATTCCCGAAGGCGGATTAAGAATGTCATCGGCCCGGAGCCAAATTCTGCCGTGTCCCTCGACTGTAATTTATTTTAACTTTTTAGTTACGTGTACGATCACTCATATACTTTTATATTTACGTGTGATGTCAAATATCTTTTTAACCACCCAAAAGCCGCGGACAGCCCATCAGCAACACATAAGGAGCATGATACGTTACACTTTTCCATTATAAAGCTGGTCATCGTAATCCACATTTCTTATGGTGAACTGCTGACTAAATATCAGATGAAACATCGAACGTACAATATCTTAACTTTTAATGTTAATGTAATAAAATATGAAGTCCCTAAATGTGGGGGAACCTATAATGTGGAGGGACCGGAGTGCAGGTCCCGCTAGTCCCGTCCTTAATCCGTCGATGACATTCCGAACCGACTAAGTATTGTAAAAAAGAAATGAGAGATTAAAACACTAATCTTTGACTCTTCACACTGTAAACAACTAATCTTTGACTCTTCTAATGTTCATTCAACAAACATAAATTTAATTCTCGAGTCATGAACCATTTCACAGTTTCAATTAATTCTTTGCGTTGTGACATGTTGGTCTTTATCTAGACTATAAACTTACATGTCAGAAGATGTCGTAAATATTCCCTCTTCCAGGGATTCTAAAGCCATCCATTTAGCAGGTAACATTTTCTAAAGAAGTAAAACAAAGCATTTTTTAAACAACAAAAGGTTGACCACCGCTCTTTACAGCCTTTCATCTTATGTCAAATCTTCAAACATATTTCTTTCTTATTATAAAATAAATTCTAGACGATTTCCGATAACCAACACTTCAAATGCCTTAAACGTATGTCAAAACCAGGTATTATGGAGCTGAAGTGAGCTCACCTCAACTCTTTCCCAGGTTATAAGGCTAGTATTATTTTCCCCGCGCTTAAGGCAGATGATTTTACTCGTCAAAGGGAGAGTTCCAGTAGTAAAAGGGTTAAAATTTATTCAAAGATTATAAATTCATTTATACAAAATAACACGGGTCCTACGCACGTCCTGATTTGATGTGTGATATTCTCTATCAGAATTTTGAGACACGCTGATGTCGTTTTCATTTTGTTTTGGATTACAGAGGCATGGACAACATCACAAAAAGTCGAAAAAAACCAAGGTTACTTTGAAAAACCATTAGATAATAGCTTTCGTGTCTCTGCACGTTGATAGCAAAATTCATAACGCCATTTCAACCGGAGAAATACCTTAAATAATAATAAGTAATAACTCCTCGGTAGTTACTCGTGTTTCCTCTGGCCCTTTTTCCGATTGAAATGATGTCAATAATGTTTCCATGACAGCACAGAGGTACTCCAGTAATTTTCTACTTGTTTAATAGAAATAGAAAATAAAGTGGTAATAAGTTAGTCTGAGAATTTTGTTCGTAGGACAGATGAGAGAATTTCAGGATCATCCTCATGCAGGTTAAATGAATTTTACTACTTCAACTCTCTGTCCCTAAATATAGTAGGGTGTAGCGATAAACTCGTATATTTGCAAGAATCTGAGATATGTATTTACGTTTACGGATAAGCACGCGCAGTTTTGAACATTATAGCTTCACTCGAGTAATTCCGATGCTGGTCGACATGCCCCGCTGTGCTCTAGTTCGTTATGCCTGAAGTGGAAAACGGACTCAACGTAAAAAGGCTACATCTTTCCCTGTTCCCTTTCATCTACCTTAGCAAAATGATCTCGAACATAATCTCCTAAGACCTTACCTCAACACTTTTATATCCAGGTGGTCAAGTCGACAACTTTATCATTATAATGACTTCATCAACTTGTCCACTTGAAATTTGCCTTGATTTTTGTATACCTTTGTCCTTGTAGTTTTGTAATGAATTTATATAATACAGTTTCATTAGCTTGGAGTTCAAGTATTCATGCTCATGCTCAATAACTCTTTTCTCAGAAACGTTTTCTGTGTTCTGGAAATTTTAATCATGAAATTTTCTCTTTAAGATTCCTCGAAAATCATTCTGACATAGAATCGAAGTATTGAAAATCCTCGTAGATAAATAAGCGTTCCCAGTTAACTCCATAGCTGAATTGGTAGAGCAATGGACCGTTTACCCAAGGACGAGAGTCCCAATCCAGTCTCGTTGACGTTTGCAATTGTGAATAATCATGAAGTTTTCACCTCTTGTTTCCTTGAGGATAAATTTAAAATCGAATCGAGGCGCCACACTTCCTTACTGACAAACTTTTAGTTGTCTCGATGGTCTCTCGTGCCCCCAAAATTGGATTCTATAAAAGTACTATTCCGAGTTGCAACCATAGCTTAATCGGCCGAGCAGCGGTCATATGAGTTTGAATCTCGCTAAAGACAGGACAACTTTTTGAGTTGACTTTCGTAATGTGTAGGAATACCATAAAATTTCTCAACAACTGTCATGAAAGCCTTGTTACAATGGCGACATACTCGTGAGCATAACAAGATACACAAGCCCAGTCGGCATTTCACAGTCAACTGGACTCTTTGTACTTCCCCAATACAAAAGGATTAATCAACCATTAAGCATCTACTGCGCTTGCGTAAGTCGTTATGCTTATGCTTATGTCACATGTGTAAACCAGGCTTAAGTGGCAAAACAGATTTCAAACTAGTAAAGTTGATATTCATAGATTTTAAAGATTTTACATTGACGTATTGTGAAAGTTTGTAATAGAAAAGTTCTAAATTTTTCTCTTTCACTAACTGTCGTTTGCATCCAATTTAAATTTAACGATTCCTGAAACCACCAATTATTTTCATATTAACAGTTGATGGTAACTCTTACATTCTTATTCATAATATAATATGGATGGTTGTCAATTCTCCTGGCCAGTCCAAAGTCTCCGATTTTTGGAGTAAGCTTTTCGTCCAGCAAAATATTTCGACTTGCTATATCTCGGTGAACAACCTAAAATACCCGATTTATTCCAAAATTCAATTAGTTTAAAAATAATTATCAGAAGTAACGGAAAATTTTCCAAGCCGTCTCTCCACGCAACCATCATGAGAACTAAATTGAATGGAGAAGCTAGGAAGATAAATGCTAATGTATTGGCGAATAAAATATTTGCATAAAAAGAACTGAAATTAAGGGAATCACTGTATATACTGATGAAATACAAAACAACCGTAACTCCGAATATTGTCAGCATATTTCTTTTATTGAACATCAGTAAAAGAAATATGCTGTCAATATTCGGAGTTACCATTGTTTTGTATCTCAAAAGTACTGAAATATATAAAAACGTAAATTTAGGCCTATTCAATAAAGGTTTATACTTGTAAAGTAGATTCTGTGCATTTACTGTATTACTACTATTTGTTCGGAAGCATGCTTCAAGCCTTTCACTTAGGCTCCATCTGTTTTCCTTTGCGCGGAGGACCAGTGTAGATAGCTTCGATGAAACAGAAGCGTTCTGGAGGTTATACACTATCTAAGATATAGAAAACAAGCTTCCTTTGCTTGGAGGTTTGCATTATCCTATGATATACTGGCTATGCCGCTCCAGCAAATGTTAAGTGCGTAACAGAAAAACTGCGTAAAGTTTTGACTAAATCGTTAAACCGTTAAACCTAGCTGAAGAAAGGGAGAGAAGAAAGGAACACAAATCAAGTATCCGGTATCAGCACTTACCCAACACGTTCAATAAACACACCGTATATGTTGGAATAATGCAAAAATCTTAGCCAAGAAAATCAGATGCAGCCAAAGTAAATAGTGTGAAGCATGCTCCGGAATAAAATGCTATAGGTAATAGAGACAATAGAAGGAATTTATCTGGTGTGTTTACGCCTTTATTAAATAGGCCTTAATTCATGCTTTTTTTTAGTTTTTTATGTAAATATTTCGCCTACACCATTAGAATTTATTTTCATGTCTTGCATATTGTCATTTCCATTCATTTTAGCTCGGATTATGGTCACGTAGATCGAAAGTTATTTTTAAACCTGAAAGATCACTGCAAGGGCGGATCTAGGATTTTTCGGAAGGTGGGGTTTGCCAGACCAGATGTGGTTTCCTGTTTTGAAAAGGGGGGTGGTTAACCAGGCCATTGGTTTTCCTTGATTTTTAAAGGGGTGAGAGCTCCTTTATCACTTAAATGGGATGCATAGTTAAAGAAAACAGATGCATATAGAGACTGTGGGGAGGAATCCTCACATTGTTTATTGTCACAAACGGGGGAGTTTAAACACCCTGAACTCTCCCATTGGATCCGCCAATGCATCGTGAATATCCTTAACATTATTTCATTTCTCTAAATATCGTTTTCGTGATCGCAGTCGAAGTAACAGTAAGAAACATGTTTCCGTTCTCGTTGCCATTTTTCCTCACTCATTAGTTTCTAAGGTCTGTCCTGTATCCATCCTTTTTCTCGTCCTTTCTCTATCTCCGCTTCCTTTCTTGTCCCTATTCTTTTCGCCGATTCCACTTTGAGCCTTTTGTTGTTTCCTTCCGATTCCCTCATCCCTATTAAATAGCTGATAAGGTTATCCAGTATAAATAAAGGCACTTTACCTTCCCTTTACCTTTACCTTTAAGCATTATCTCTGATTTCCATGTGCCTGTCCCTAATCTTCCATTGTCCGTCCCCTAATATCAATCTCCTTTTGTCTATCCTCAATCGCTTATTCACATATAGAATTCCTGGCTAATAATCTGCCCAAGTCTTGCATTCCCATTGACGTTGCCTCCATCGCAATCGTTACCATAGATTTAGGTGGTATGGTTAGTGTTAATTTTAATGTTACTTCTATTGAATTTGGCATGTTCGTTTTCATCAATACAAATATTGCTGAAAATATTTGATTAAAAGCACTTATTCTTATTGTTTCTTTCATCCAACAAACGTTCTATAGCGTTAATTGGAAGTAAAGTGTCTCAAAATTATCTCACCTTTTGCTCACACAAGAACTCCATGCCAGTCGCGATGTCTGCAGCAAGTTTGATTAAATTTCTTTCGGTCAGCAAAGAAATGGTTTTGTAGTCAGGCTGTATGCCCTCATCCAATCGGCTTTTGACAAGAAAATCTTTGAGATTTCCCCTGGCACAGTATTCCAGCAAAATCCAAACAGGCTCTAAACACAGAGTTTTCAAAATGGAAAAATCAAATTTTAGACTATTCTCTTTTTCAAAATAAAAAGTTTTGACACCATTTCGTTTTACATCAAATCAAATACTTCATACAATGTACCTGCCAGTGTGCAAGCGCCAACCAAACCAATGATATTTGGATGGCCTGTGCTGTTGACGTGCTTCAAAATTTCAAGCTCTCTTAGCAATTCTTCCGATGCTGTTGCGCCATTGTTATCTAGATTAAGATTTTTTACGTAAGAGTAAGCTCATAACTCTACTTTTTTCTCGGTATGGTTAATGCCTAAAAGCTCAGATTTGGTGTGAACATTCGAAAAGAAAACGATCCTTTAAATGGTCAAGGATTAACTCCTACGTGGTGGGAGCTCTCCCTTGGACTAGTAAAATCGTCTGGTGTTAGCAAGAGAAAAATAATACAAGCGTTATCCTTCCGGGAAAAAGTTAATTGGGAACGTACGAAAAGACTTTCCTTGAGGTGACGAAAACTTGAGTGATCGAGTGGGACCGGGAGGAGTACGCCATGGTTGCCGTGGAAATTCAAAAGTTTAACAAAGCAAAATGTCCAACCACAACATCTGTGAAAGTGTCTCAACATTTGTTTCGTTCACACTATGTCACCACGAAAACCTCAGGCAAATACTTTCCCGTGCAGACCTCACACTCTGCCAATAAGTAATCAATATAACAAACCATTTATTTGATACTTTCTGTGGGAAACAGTGAGATTTAATTCCCCCAAATCCCAACGGTTTTCCGTTCTCTTCGTCTCGGAAAACATATATCAAACTCAAAGTTTTCAGGAAAAAAATTAACATATATTATTAACATGATAATAAATGATGAAAAATGTTGCACTTTTTTGGTATCTTATGGTATCGATGGTATCTTATGGTATCGATGGTATCTTATATCCCCGAAATGTTTCTTTGATCAGCTTATATAAGATATAATGGGAAGAATGTCTCCACTTCTATTTGCACAATAAAGTTTGGCAAAAATTTCGGTTGTTTTGTTTTTCTAAAAAAAACTTTCTTTCGATTTTAGTGTTTATCTTTATTTTCCACTACTACTTACTTTTTAAGCTCTTTACTGCTACGCGAGTTTCACGATCCCCCGCGACGTTTATAATTTGATGAACGTAGATACCTTCCTTGACGTCACCAAAATTTCCACCTCCGAGCGATTCCCCAAGAATATTCACCCGCTGTCGAGGAATTTCCCATTTTAATAGGTCTAACAATCAATCAAATTTATCTCAAGTACTATCTCATGGTCGTACACGAAATATGCAAGGAAATAGTAACCAGCCCGTGTGACGTAGGGATTAACGACACTAGTCCATTGTTTGAAGAGTCAGCCCCAAGGCCTGGAGGAGTCTCAATTGGAGCCTCAAAATGCTTCGAGCACTTTCATATCTCATAAAATGGGGTTTAAATTCATGATGTGAAACTTTTGAACTCCATAGACCTGACCAGTACAAGATTCCAAAGTAAAGCGTTTGGGCTTAGATTGGGAATCGAACCCAACGTTTCTGCGAATCCAGTGCAGCGCTCTGGGAACTGAGCTACTAAGACCGTTGTCAAGAGGCTTGGCACGAGTCCTGCATTTATAATTGTAGCAATGCCTGTGAAGTGAACGACGCTTCGGCACATGCGCTCGATCACATGAAATTGAGTTCGTATTTTTTGAATAAAAACTTTCAAGTGTCAAAATCATTTATGTTTTAAAACTGACAGGAACCAGTTGCCAAGGCCACTGGTTGGGAATGTAGTCCAAGTTAGGTCTTAAAAATAAACGATCTTGATTCTCGAAAGTTTCCTTTATCAACTTTAACATCAATTTCAAGTTATCGAGTGCAATTGCCAAATATTCGTTGAATATATATATTCATAACTTAGTACCCATTCATAGCTCTTTAGGCCTTCAATTATTTCCGTTAAAAATGACCTTACTATCTTAGCAGTCGTCATGCTGAATTATTCTTCATTCCCAAAACTCAGCGCTGCATCCTATTTACTTATTACAACATTACATTCATCATGAAAAATTAAGCAAGTTTTCGATTGTACGTTATTTAACAAATCATCCCCAAGTTTTCATACCTTCTGCTGAGGTGCTGTTTTCAGCGCTGAAATACTCTGGATATAGGATCCGAAGGTTTACATCGTAAGGGCTATTCATGTTCGCTGGTTCGAGCTAAATAGCAAATCAACAACCACAAAACAGTTATAACTTGGCAGTAAGGTGGAACAAGTAGCTCGTGCAGATTGCATAGCAATCGGTTTTGGCAGAAATTTTTATTACGAATAAAATTATGGGTTGTAAAAAGACTTTTGATGTGAGTGAGATTCGTAGTTTGCATGGTTAAGATCTCTGTTCTTTATTCAACGAGTCACCAGTGGTGAGGTCACGGGAGGAGTGGAGGGGTCAGGATTTCCACTTTTCAGAAGTATGGTCGACTAGATTCCTTCAAATAATAAAAGAATACGTGCAAATGGCTAGGAATGTGGTCTCAAATTGGTAGAGCCCCATCACTCTCTGGAAACGGCTCTGAAGCTCCCTGGAGAAAGGTTACTAGTAAAGTAAATGGTTTAAGACTAGGCACAATTAAATGATTTAAGAAGCACAATGTGAGTGTGTCTTTGACCAATATGGACTTCCGGAGTTCTCTCCACTCGACTTTCCTCAGCTTGTTGCTGTAGGAGACAATATGCTAGAAAAAGTTTTTGGCTTCCAGTGGACATTTGCCACAACGATCGTGCTGTTTCTGTGTAGCTTGGGGTGTAAAAATGTTCAGAGAAGCATGGTATGTAATGTATCGGAAAACACTCATACTTTATTTTAGATGTATTTTTGTTTTCTCATAAAACTTAGCAGCAAATATTTTAATCATTATTATGCCAAAGGATCCTTCAAAGACGCATGCAAAGTTAGAGAACGATGGGATAAAACGAACCAGTACACATATTTAACCTTCGCTCACCATCTGAGTCCTTGTAGGTCAATGGTTAGAGCGTATCACCGGCGATCAGTTGGTTACTGGTTCGATCCCCGTCAGGGACTCAGAAAGTTTTCCTGGAAGAACAGCTTGAGAGCGTGCGTATTAAGAAGATAAAAAGAATGTTACTATTGTAAAGGTAAAGGAAAAGTACCTTTATGTATACTAGATTACCCTATAAAATTCAACTATGGATTGACCAGGCGGAAAACGTAATCTTAAGAGGAATATCAAAGCCCAGCAGAATGTCTTTACGAAAGCCATCAAGTCGGACACAGAAGTAAAATCATAATATTTAATAAAGTTCTAATGTTTCGTTTTATCATCACAACATCATCAGAGCATAATTTACATAACTGCCTAAAGCCTAAGTATATAGTTACTGGGTGTAATAATATTCATGCATTAACCAATCAGAGGACGTACTAAAAATAAAAGTTACAGGTATGAGTAACACTAACAACATGGAAGAGTGAAAGAAGAACTTATAAAAGGAAAAGTGGTGCTGAGCCAATATTGGCATTTTGAACTTCTCTTATGAGAAAGTCTACTCATTCGCAATCTTAAACCCTCTTTAAATGCCAATATTGGATCACCACCACTTTTCCTTTTATAATTTCTTCTTTCACTCTTCCATGTTGTTAGTGTTACTCAGAGCTGTAACTTTTATTTTTAGTACGTCCTCTGATTGGTTAATGCATGAATATTATTACACCCTGTAACTATATACTTAGGCTTTAGGCAGTTACGTAAATTATTCTCTGATGATGTTGTGATGATACAACGAAACGTTAGAACTTTATTAAATATTATGGTATTACTTCTGTGTCCGACTCGATGGCTTTCGTAAAGATATTTTGCTGGGCTTAGATATTCCTCTTAAGATTACCCCATAAACTACCTAAGCTGTTCTCCCTAGAGGTCTAGTAAAGACCACCTATCGTGCGTCCAGTGTTAGTATAGGAGGAAATTGGAGCACCCGGAGAAAACCTGTCATACTTGGTTGAAACAAACTGGAAAGCACTCTTCTCACATGTGACCAAGGTAACTTTAATCAGATAACTGCACGGGTTCGATATCGAATTTTAATCACAGTGGTGAGAGACACGTGCACTACAACTGTGCCACCAGCTCCCCGATGGTGTATTTCTGTGTATAGTGGGAAATTACCTCTTGAGGATTACAACACGTATTCCTTCTATGACAAATCCATTTCTTTCGAAGTATAAAAGTGATGACAATGACCAGCAATAAAAGACCAACGCCAACGGCAACAATTAACTCTGTTGGCATTTCTACTTGATCATCTCTGCTCAATTCTAGTGAACAAAAATCATGACAAAGTATGGAACATCATATATAGACTGACATTAGTGGCGAAGTCTTAAAATCGTTGGTAAGGCGACGCTGTTCACAGTGACCTATCCCAGCGTTCAGTGGCGTGCCTAGGATTAATTTATTGGGGGTGGACAATATTGTGGCATACCCTGAGGCTTTACAGTTTTTTAATAACGAAGTTTATTCTGTGCGCATTTCCATGAAAAAATTGTTTATCACGGTGGCATTTTTCGAAATTTATGGTATGAAATGGGGAGGTCAGGGCCCACAAATTTACGTTTGGGGGACCATGGGCCCCTGGGCCTCCCCTCGCGACCCCTATATCAGCGTTTAAACCCAACAAATGTAGCGTTTGAACCTTATAAAACCATCTCTAGAATCACCACACATACACTCGCGCTCAAAAGTTACTGAACCCCTCAAACACACATAATCAAGTTGTGATCAAAATCTCGTTGCTTTATTGTAAAGCTGTGTAATAAAAAATTTATATTTTATAATGTCCTCTTAATGAATTATGACTGTTTTTAATTGTTACTATCTCTCTATAAATAAAACCAGTCATCGTGATAAGGGGTCTGTGCAAAAGTAAGTGAATCCCATCAGATGCAACAGTGCAGCAATGCAGAACTACTCAGATGCAATTCAAACACTTCTGATTAAAGTCTTATTATATTTGCTAACCATTCGTGGCGCTAATGTTTTCCTTTGAGATGCAACCAAGCATGTACATCTGTCAGTTATAAAGATCTTGTTCTGGGGACTACAAATTCAGTCTGTATGAAAATGCCAAGGTGTTAAGAATTGCGGAAGCTCTCAGAATGAAGGTTGTTGCTGCCTACAAGCGTGGAGAAAGATACAAAACCATATCTAAGCAGCTGGGGCTACATGTTTCAACAGTGCGCCAGTTTCTCTATAAATGGAGGAATTTTCAAACAACAGCCTGTTTGCCTCGGAGTGGCCGTCCTAAAGAGATCTCAAACACAGACAGAAAAATGGTTTCAAAGGCTTCTAAAAGTCCCAGGATCACTTCTAGGGAGCTTCAAGTTAACGTGGGACAGGCTGGTGTACACGTTCACAGGTCAATCATATGGAGAACACTGAACCAGTCTGGTCTCCATGGCAGGTGGTTAGAAAGAAGCCTTTACTGAAGAAGCAGCATAAAAAAGCAAGACTGAAGTTCGCTAAAGTCCACCTTAACAAGACTTTTGAGTACTGGAAAAAGGTTTAGTGGACAGACGGAACCAAAATTGAGCTTTTTGATCATAATAAGAAACGCTATGTTTGGTGGAAACCAAACCCAGTACCCACAATGAAACGAGGTGGTGTGGGGATACTTTTCCGCTTCAGAAACTGGCAGACTTGGCCACATCAATGGTATCGTGAATTCTGCAGCCTACCAGCACATATTGAATGAGAACATTACCCCATCTGTCGAGAACTTAAAGCTTGGTCGTGGTTAGATCATGCAACAAGACAATGATCCAAAGCACACAAGCAGATCAACTCAGGCCTAGTTCGAGAGAAAGAAAATGACTGTTTTGGAATGGCCTAGCCCAGAGTCCCGACTTCAATCTTATTGAGATGTTCTGGACTGACTTCAAGCGTGCCGTCCATAACAGGAAACCATCAAATCTGGATGATCTACTCAGGTTCTGTGACGAGAAATAGTCAAAGACTTCTCCAGAAAGATGGGAACGTTTGGTCTCGGACTACAGAAAACGCTTGATTGAGGTCACTACAGCCAAAGGAGGATCAACTAAATACTAGCGAAATTTCACTTACTTTTGCACAGACCCCTTATCATGATGACTCGTTTCATTTATAGAGAGATAGTAACAATTAAAAACAGTCATAACACATTAAGAGAACATTATGAAATATAAATGTCTTATTACACATCTTTACAATAAATCAACAAGATTTTGATCACAACTTGATTATGTATGTTTGATTGAGGTGTTCAGTAACTTTTGAGCACAACTGTAGCAATACATTAATGCATGTTAAATACCAATGTTAGCTCTGCCCATGTGACCATGTTTAGTTTAATGCATTATTTGTAGTGCAGCAGACGTCCCTTAAAATCTTAGAAAGTATAACGCTTGTCATTCAAAATTTTAGGTAGGACAAGGCATGTCATTCAACATTTTAGGAAGGATAATGCCGTTATCCCACGTTATCGTACGACTACACCCGTGACTGACGGGGGCGAAACTCAAGGCGTGTGTGGGTGGTGCAAGACCCCAAAGATTTAGAAATCAAGATTGGCAGGGCAAAATCAAAGATATCACAAGGCAACCCAGAATACAAGTATCCAGTGATGTGACGAGATAACTTGAATAAAATTTTTAAAACTGAACTGGAAAAATACTATTTATGTTCAGTAAAATATTGCATGAGTGATATCGATACACACTCAAACACACATATATATGTTTATATATAAAACGCGCTGTATAATTTACAACATACTTGGAGCATTCTTATACGTTGCCAACTGCCATCATGTATGCAGACTAAACAGAGTCATCGAAGTCGGGCTTTGTATAAGGCTTGTTTGATTAAATTTCTCTAGGGAGCCGCAGGGCAACCCAAATTCTGGCAGGGCAACCGAAATTCTGGCAGGGCAACCTTATCTTCACTCCCACAAAGGAAAGGGCCTGGTTACGCCCCTGCTGACATGCCATATTAAAAGTCTCAACAACCCAAGGTCTAAAAGATATTTTTTGAATCTTAGAATCTATTTCAAAACAAGACTGGCATAGGATTAGGGCAATATTAAATGATTTGATTCTTCTTTCATGATATCATTCTTCTGATCAATGTAAACACTAATGACTTGCGTGGTTAATCTGCTGATATGACGATGACGTTCGTGCCATATACCAATACCTGGATAGTTACCATATACCACCCTTCACCAGTTGTCATGTCTGAGTGACACGCACATATAGAGACCATATCAAAGTAGAGTGGGCATTGGAGCTCCGAAATTGGAATTCAAAAGCAAATTCAAATCCACCACTGTGACCACAGGAACCTTTTCACATATGAAATTCCTCATTTACAAGTAAAATTATTTGCCTCAAAATTTCACGCATAAAATGTTGGTTTATCGAACATCCATTTTACATATGAAATTGAAGATTTACATGGGAAAGTTAATTTTGCATATGTTTATATTTCACGTAATATGCAAGTGAAAAATTTTCACATATGAAAAACTATTTTCCTATGCGAAATGGCATGTGAAATTTTTATAAGGGTTTAGTTGACACTCACGATACTAGTTTGTGAATCGTAAAAATTATTTCTGCATAGGTAAGGGGAAAAAGGAAAAATTACGCCCTCAGGTGTCAATTTAATGGTTCTGTAAACTCAGTTTAATATCGCTCAGAGGTACATGAAATTGATGTGGGGTTGAAATAATGATTTCAGAAAAGAACCAAAACAAATTTGCCTTTTCAAGCTTATCACGACGGCTTCGTTGGAAAAACTCATGAATAAGTGGTTATAATTATACCTGTACAGTTAAATCCATTGCCGGTAAAACCAGTATCACACATACAGACGAACGATCCTGGCGTGTTATTACAACTTGCGTTGGGATGGCATATGTTGGTGGAACACTCGTTCACATCTAAATGTGTGCAGAACAGATAAATATAAACATACTTTATTAAATATTTAACAAATAGAAACTGTTTTGCTGTGTATATATAGCCAGATGTAAACAAGAGGTGAAGGTTGTGAGAGCTTGAAAGATGACAAGTACGCCCAAGACGGAAGGTCAAAGGTTTACAAAGTTGCTTGAGAGTTGTCCAGCATCTCCGAGTGTTTGCATTAGACTATATAAACACAACAATTCAAAACTGTTTCTTTCTCCTTTAAAAAATAAGCAAAGAACTAAGCGATAATAATTGTGAATAACGAAGTTTACTGTCAATATCAAATCAGTAAGTTCTTGTTATTAATTCGTAAACAATCAGAGCTAGCCATTCGCGATAAGAACAATGTCTGGCGTCTGTAAACCACTCAGAGCTTTCCATTCGCGCCAAGAAATTCTTCTGGTGTCAAGCGGCGCTGTGAAGTCATAACGGTGTTTGTATAGCCTGATATAAACATCATAACTGACCAATCATTGCGGGCTTAATAGGAAACGCATTTTATAAAACTCGATTATTTTTCACTTTTCTACTTTTCAGCAAAACTATGCATTCAAAAGTAAAGCTATAGATCGTGAAAATTGGGAAATAGTCTGGTTTTATGTGAAAAAATTTAGGAAAAACGATTACCCTGATTGTGACTTAAGATTAACTTTGAAATTATGTTGGTATAAATTTCATAAATCAAATCAGCAGTAATTTAAAATATCAGAATTCCTGTTTTCCAATTTAATATCTAGATGTTTGTAAAGTTACTTCAGTTAAGTATTCGTCATTAATTAAAATCTCGATTCTCCTCCCTTATTGAAACCCATAACGCAGCAATAGACTTAGAACATAGGGTTTCAAAATTTTCCTTTACTTTCTTAGTAAAAGATTGAAATAATTATGATGGTTTGGTTATTATGTGAAGCCGAACTTCTATAAGAAAGATAATCAGATAAAACTCCTCCGAGTAAAACAATTTAATATCTATCTATCTATCTATCTATCTATCTATCTATCTATCTATCTATCTATCTATCTATCTATCTATCTATCTATCTATCTTTCTATTTATCGATCAATAAATTTTTAAAATCAGACGCGTTCAGCGCACGCCATGATGGGAGGAGTCTGATTAATCCACATAGCGTAGAGAGACGATTGACGTCATTTTCATTTTATATTAGATTACAGAGGCATGAATGATTTCACAAAAGCGCGAGAGGACCTTGGTTATTTTATAAAACAAATGGAGAATAGCTTTCTTCTCTGTACTGTGATAGAAACATTAATGACGCCATTTAAACCATAAAAATACCAAAAATTCTTGGGTATGCCTTGTGTTTTCACTAGGCATTTTTCTGGTTGAAATGACGTCATTCATGTTTCTATCAGAGCTCTGAGACCCTCATGCATTTTTTCTTTTTGTTAAATATAGACAGATAGATAGATAGATAGATAGATATATAGATAGATAGATAGATAGATAGATAGATAGATAGATAGATAGATAGATAGATAGATAGATAGATAGATAGATAGGTAGATAGGTAGATAGATAGATAGATAGATAGATAGATAGATAGATAGATAGATAGATAGATAGATAGATAGATAGATAGGTAGACAGATAGGTAGACAGATAGGTAGATAGATAGATAGATAGATAGATAGATAGATAGATAGATAGATAGATAGATAGATAGATAGATAGATAGATAGACAGATAGATAGATAGATAGATAGATAGATAGATAAATAGATAGATAGATAGATAGATAGATAGATAGATAGATAGATAGATAGATAGATAGATAGATAGATAGATAGGTAGACAGATAGGTAGACAGATAGGTAGATAGATAGATAGATAGATAGATAGATAGATAGATAGATAGATAGATAGATAGATAGATAGATAGATAGATAGATAGACAGATACACAGAAAGATGAATAGGTTGGTAGGTAGGTAGGTAGATAGATCGATTATAAATTAATAATTTAATAGAGAGATAGATCGGCCTGCGGGCAGATACATAGACAGATAGAGAGACGGATGGATGAATGGATGAATGAAGTAGTAAAAGTAGTTATCAGTAAGAAGATAAATATAGGGTAACCATTCAATTTCTAAAATAACTCTTATATAACTAATGCTTTCATTTGAAAAGAAGGGAAAAAAAGCAAGTTTCGCCTAACCAGAAAATTTGCATAGGTGGAATCAGCGTAAGTTGTGGGCTTGTTTAAAACCACTGATTAAAGGATGAATTTTAAAAAGGCGGGAAATTTTTCTTTTATTTTAAAATTGTAATGATTGTCAATTCTATATTATTGGCTATAACTGTACCTGTACAGTTCAATCCATTGCCGGTAAACCCAGTATCACATATACAGACGAACGATCCTGGCGTGTTATTACAATTTGCGTTGGGATGGCATATGTTGGTGGAACACTCGTTCACATCTAAATGTGTGCAGAACAGATAAATATAAACATACTTTATTAAATATTTAACAAATAGAAACTGTTTTGCTGTGTATATATAGCCAGATGTAAACAAGAGGTGAAGGTTGTGAGAGCTTGAAAGATGACAAGTACGCCCAAGACGGAAGGTCAAAGGTTTACAAAGTTGCTTGAGAGTTGTCCAGCATCTCCGAGTGTTTGCATTAGACTATATAAACACAACAATTCAAAACTGTTTCTTTCTCCTTTAAAAAATAAGCAAAGAACTAAGCGATAATAATTGTGAATAACGAAGTTTACTGTCAATATCAAATCAGTAAGTTCTTGTTATTAATTCGTAAACAATCAGAGCTAGCCATTCGCGATAAGAACAATGTCTGGCGTCTGTAAACCACTCAGAGCTTTCCATTCGCGCCAAGAAATTCTTCTGGTGTCAAGCGGCGCTGTGAAGTCATAACGGTGTTTGTATAGCCTGATATAAACATCATAACTGACCAATCATTGCGGGCTTAATAGGAAACGCATTTTATAAAACTCGATTATTTTTCACTTTTCTACTTTTCAGCAAAACTATGCATTCAAAAGTAAAGCTATAGATCGTGAAAATTGGGAAATAGTCTGGTTTTATGTGAAAAAATTTAGAAAAAACGATTACCCTGATTGTGACTTAAGATTAACTTTGAAATTATGTTGGTATAAATTTCATAAATCAAATCAGCAGTAATTTAAAATATCAGAATTCCTGTTTTCCAATTTAATATCTAGATGTTTGTAAAGTTACTTCAGTTAAGTATTCGTCATTAATTAAAATCTCGATTCTCCTCCCTTATTGAAACCCATAACGCAGCAATAGACTTAGAACATAGGGTTTCAAAATTTTCCTTTACTTTCTTAGTAAAAGATTGAAATAATTATGATGGTTTGGTTATTATGTGAAGCCGAACTTCTATAAGAAAGATAATCAGATAAAACTCCTCCGAGTAAAACAATTTAATATCTATCTATCTATCTATCTATCTATCTATCTATCTATCTATCTATCTATCTATCTATCTATCTATCTATCTATCTTTCTATTTATCGATCAATAAATTTTTAAAATCAGACGCGTTCAGCGCACGCCATGATGGGAGGAGTCTGATTAATCCACATAGCGTAGAGAGACGATTGACGTCATTTTCATTTTATATTAGATTACAGAGGCATGAATGATTTCACAAAAGCGCGAGAGGACCTTGGTTATTTTATAAAACAAATGGAGAATAGCTTTCTTCTCTGTACTGTGATAGAAACATTAATGACGCCATTTAAACCATAAAAATACCAAAAATTCTTGGGTATGCCTTGTGTTTTCACTAGGCATTTTTCTGGTTGAAATGACGTCATTCATGTTTCTATCAGAGCTCTGAGACCCTCATGCATTTTTTCTTTTTGTTAAATATAGACAGATAGATAGATAGATAGATAGATAGATAGATAGATAGATAGATAGATAGATAGATAGATAGATAGATAGATAGATAGATAGATAGGTAGATAGGTAGAGAGATAGATAGATAGATAGATAGATAGATAGATAGATAGATAGATAGATAGATAGATAGATAGATAGATAGATAGATAGATAGATAGAAAGATAGATAGGTAGATAGATAGATAGATAGATAGATAGATAGATAGATAGATAGATAGATAGATAGATAGATAGATAGACAGATACACAGAAAGATGAATAGGTTGGTAGGTAGGTAGGTAGATAGATCGATTATAAATTAATAATTTAATAGAGAGATAGATCGGCCAGCGGGCAGATACATAGACAGATAGAGAAACGGATGGATGAATGGATGAATGAAGAAGTAAAAGTAGTTATCAGTAAGAAGATAAATATAGGGTAACCATTCAATTTCTAAAATAACTCTTATATAACTAATGCTTTCATTTGAAAAGAAGGGAAAAAAAGCAAGTTTCGCCTAACCACAAAATTTGCATAGGTGGAATCAGCGTAAGTTGTGGGCTTGTTTAAAACCACTGATTAAAGGATGAATTTTAAAAAGGCGGGAAATTTTTCTTTTATTTTAAAATTGTAATGATTGTCAATTCTATATCATTGGCTATAACTGTACCTGTACAGTTCAATCCATTGCCGGTAAACCCAGTATCACACATACAGACGAACGATCCTGGCGTGTTATTACAACTTGCGTTGGGATGGCATATGTTGGTGGAACACTCGTTCACATCTAAATGTGTGCAGAACAGATAAATATAAACATACTTTATTAAATATTTAACAAATAGAAACTGTTTTGCTGTGTATATATAGCCAGATGTAAACAAGAGGTGAAGGTTGTGAGAGCTTGAAAGATGACAAGTACGCCCAAGACGGAAGGTCAAAGGTTTACAAAGTTGCTTGAGAGTTGTCCAGCATCTCCGAGTGTTTGCATTAGACTATATAAACACAACAATTCAAAACTGTTTCTTTCTCCTTTAAAAAATAAGCAAAGAACTAAGCGATAATAATTGTGAATAACGAAGTTTACTGTCAATATCAAATCAGTAAGTTCTTGTTATTAATTCGTAAACAATCAGAGCTAGCCATTCGCGATAAGAACAATGTCTGGCGTCTGTAAACCACTCAGAGCTTTCCATTCGCGCCAAGAAATTCTTCTGGTGTCAAGCGGCGCTGTGAAGTCATAACGGTGTTTGTATAGCCTGATATAAACATCATAACTGACCAATCATTGCGGGCTTAATAGGAAACGCATTTTATAAAACTCGATTATTTTTCACTTTTCTACTTTTCAGCAAAACTATGCATTCAAAAGTAAAGCTATAGATCGTGAAAATTGGGAAATAGTCTGGTTTTATGTGAAAAAATTTAGGAAAAACGATTACCCTGATTGTGACTTAAGATTAACTTTGAAATTATGTTGGTATAAATTTCATAAATCAAATCAGCAGTAATTTAAAATATCAGAATTCCTGTTTTCCAATTTAATATCTAGATGTTTGTAAAGTTACTTCAGTTAAGTATTCGTCATTAATTAAAATCTCGATTCTCCTCCCTTATTGAAACCCATAACGCAGCAATAGACTTAGAACATAGGGTTTCAAAATTTTCCTTTACTTTCTTAGTAAAAGATTGAAATAATTATGATGGTTTGGTTATTATGTGAAGCCAAACTTCTATAAGAAAGATAATCAGATAAAACTCCTCCGAGTAAAACAATTTAATATCTATCTATCTATCTATCTATCTATCTATCTATCTATCTATCTATCTATCTATCTATCTATCTATCTATCTATTTATCTATCTATCTATCTATCTATCTATCTATCAATCTATCTATCTATCTATCTATCTATCTATCTATCTATCTATCTATCTATCTATCTATCTATCTATCTATCTATCTATATATCTATTTATCTATCTATCTATCTATCTATCTATCTATCTATCTATCTATCTATCTATCTTTCTATTTATCGATCAATAAATTTTTAAAATCAGACACGTTCAGCGCACGCCATGATGGGAGGAGTCTGATTAATCCACATAGCGTAGAGAGACGATTGACGTCATTTTCATTTTATATTAGATTACAGAGGCATGAATGATTTCACAAAAGCGCGAGAGGACCTTGGTTATTTTATAAAACAAATGGAGAATAGCTTTCTTCTCTGTACTGTGATAGAAACATTAATGACGCCATTTAAACCATAAAAATACCATAAATTCTTGGGTATGCCTTGTGTTTTCACTAGGCATTTTTCTGGTTGAAATGACGTCATTCATGTTTCTATCAGAGCTCTGAGACCCTCACGCATTTTTTCTTTTTGTTAAATATAGACAGATAGATAGATAGATAGATAGATAGATAGATAGATAGATAGATAGATAGGTAGATAGGTGGATAGATAGATAGATAGGTAGATAGAGAGATAGATAGATAGATAGATAGATAGATAGATAGATAGATAGATAGATAGATAGATAGATAGATAGATAGAAAGATAAATAGATAGACAGATAGATAGATAGATAGGTAGATAGAGAGATAGATAGATAGATAGATAGATAGATAGATAGATAGATAGATAGATAGATAGATAGATAGATAGATAGATAGATAGAAAGATAAATAGATAGACAGATAGATAGATAGATAGATAGATAGATAGATAGATAGATAGATAGATAGATAGATAGATAGATAGATAGATAGGTAGACAGATAGATAGATAGATAGATAGATAGATAGATAGATAGATAGATAGATAGATAGATAGATAGATAGATAGATAGATAGATAGATAGATAGACAGATACACAGAAAGATGAATAGGTTGGTAGGTAGGTAGGTAGATAGATCGATTATAAATTAATAATTTAATAGAGAGATAGATCGGCCTGCGGGCAGATACATAGACAGATAGAGAGACGGATGGATGAATGGATGAATGAAGTAGTAAAAGTAGTTATCAGTAAGAAGATAAATATAGGGTAACCATTCAATTTCTAAAATAACTCTTATATAACTAATGCTTTCATTTGAAAAGAAGAGAAAAAAAGCAAGTTTCGCCTAACCAGAAAATTTGCATAGGTGGAATCAGCGTAAGTTGTGGGCTTGTTTAAAACCACTGATTAAAGGATGAATTTTAAAAAGGCGGGAAATTTTTCTTTTATTTTAAAATTGTAATGATTGTCAATTCTATATTATTGGCTATAACTGTACCTGTACAGTTCAATCCATTGCCGGTAAACCCAGTATCACATATACAGACGAACGATCCTGGCGTGTTATTACAATTTGCGTTGGGATGGCATATGTTGGTGGAACACTCGTTCACATCTAAATGTGTGCAGAACAGATAAATATAAACATACTTTATTAAATATTTAACAAATAGAAACTGTTTTGCTGTGTATATATAGCCAGATGTAAACAAGAGGTGAAGGTTGTGAGAGCTTGAAAGATGACAAGTACGCCCAAGACGGAAGGTCAAAGGTTTACAAAGTTGCTTGAGAGTTGTCCAGCATCTCCGAGTGTTTGCATTAGACTATATAAACACAACAATTCAAAACTGTTTCTTTCTCCTTTAAAAAATAAGCAAAGAACTAAGCGATAATAATTGTGAATAACGAAGTTTACTGTCAATATCAAATCAGTAAGTTCTTGTTATTAATTCGTAAACAATCAGAGCTAGCCATTCGCGATAAGAACAATGTCTGGCGTCTGTAAACCACTCAGAGCTTTCCATTCGCGCCAAGAAATTCTTCTGGTGTCAAGCGGCGCTGTGAAGTCATAACGGTGTTTGTATAGCCTGATATAAACATCATAACTGACCAATCATTGCGGGCTTAATAGGAAACGCATTTTATAAAACTCGATTATTTTTCACTTTTCTACTTTTCAGCAAAACTATGCATTCAAAAGTAAAGCTATAGATCGTGAAAATTGGGAAATAGTCTGGTTTTATGTGAAAAAATTTAGGAAAAACGATTACCCTGATTGTGACTTAAGATTAACTTTGAAATTATGTTGGTATAAATTTCATAAATCAAATCAGCAGTAATTTAAAATATCAGAATTCCTGTTTTCCAATTTAATATCTAGATGTTTGTAAAGTTACTTCAGTTAAGTATTCGTCATTAATTAAAATCTCGATTCTCCTCCCTTATTGAAACCCATAACGCAGCAATAGACTTAGAACATAGGGTTTCAAAATTTTCCTTTACTTTCTTAGTAAAAGATTGAAATAATTATGATGGTTTGGTTATTATGTGAAGCCGAACTTCTATAAGAAAGATAATCAGATAAAACTCCTCCGAGTAAAACAATTTAATATCTATCTATCTATCTATCTATCTATCTATCTATCTATCTATCTATCTATCTATCTATCTATCTATTTATCTATCTATCTATCTATCTATCTATCAATCTATCTATCTATCTATCTATCTATCTATCTATCTATCTATCTATATATCTATCTATCTATCTATCTATCTATCTATCTATCTATCTATCTATCTATCTATCTATATATCTATTTATCTATCTATCTATCTATCTATCTATCTATCAATCTATCTATCTATCTATCTATCTATCTATCTATCTATCTATCTATCTATCTATCTATATATCTATCTATCTATCTATCTATCTATCTATCTATCTATCTATCTATCTATCTATCTATCTATCTTTCTATTTATCGATCAATAAATTTTTAAAATCAGACGCGTTCAGCGCACGCCATGATGGGAGGAGTCTGATTAATCCACATAGCGTAGAGAGACGATTGACGTCATTTTCATTTTATATTAGATTACAGAGGCATGAATGATTTCATAAAAGCGCGAGAGGACCTTGGTTATTTTATAAAACAAATGGAGAATAGCTTTCTTCTCTGTACTGTGATAGAAACATTAATGACGCCATTTAAACCATAAAAATACCAAAAATTCTTGGGTATGCCTTGTGTTTTCACTAGGCATTTTTCTGGTTGAAATGACGTCATTCATGTTTCTATCAGAGCTCTGAGACCCTCATGCATTTTTTCTTTTTGTTAAATATAGACAGATAGATAGATAGATAGATAGATAGATAGATAGATAGATAGATAGATAGATAGATAGATAGATAGATAGGTAGATAGGTAGATAGGTGGATAGATAGATAGATAGATAGATAGATAGATAGATAGATAGATAGATAGATAGATAGATAGATAGATAGATAGATAGATAGACAGATAGATAGATAGATAGATAGAAAGATAGATAGGTAGACAGATAGATAGATAGATAGATAGATAGATAGATAGATACATAGATAGATAGATAGATAGATAGATAGATAGATAGGTAGACAGATAGATAGATAGATAGATAGATAGATAGATAGATAGATAGATAGATAGATAGATAGATAGACAGATACACAGACAGATTGATAGGTTGGTAGGTAGGTAGGTAGATAGATCGATTATAAATTAATAATTTAATAGAGAGATAGATCGGCCAGCGGGCAGATACATAGACAGATAGAGAGACGGATGGATGAAGGGATGAATGAAGAAGTAAAAGTAGTTATCAGTAAGAAGATAAATATAGGATAACCATTCAATTTCTAAAATAACTCTTATATAACTAATGCTTTCATTTGAAAAGAAGGGAAAAAAAGCAAGTTTCGCCTAACCACAAAATTTGCATAGGTGGAATCAGCGTAAGTTGTGGGCTTGTTTAAAACCACTGATTAAAGGATGAATTTTAAAAAGGCGGGAAATTTTTCTTTTATTTTAAAATTGTAATGATTGTCAATTCTATATTATTGGCTATAACTGTACCTGTACAGTTCAATCCATTGCCGGTAAACCCAGTATCACACATACAGACGAACGATCCTGGCGTGTTATTACAATTTGCGTTGGGATGGCATATGTTGGTGGAACACTCGTTTACATCTAAATGTGTGCAGAACAGATAAATATAAACATACTTTATTAAATATTTAACAAATAGAAACTGTTTTGCTGTGTATATATAGCCAGATGTAAACAAGAGGTGAAGGTTGTGAGAGCTTGAAAGATGACAAGTACGCCCAAGACGGAAGGTCAAAGGTTTACAAAGTTGCTTGAGAGTTGTCCAGCATCTCCGAGTGTTTGCATTAGACTATATAAACACAACAATTCAAAACTGTTTCTTTCTCCTTTAAAAAATAAGCAAAGAACTAAGCGATAATAATTGTGAATAACGAAGTTTACTGTCAATATCAAATCAGTAAGTTCTTGTTATTAATTCGTAAACAATCAGAGCTAGTCATTCGCGATAAGAACAATGTCTGGCGTCTGTAAACCACTCAGAGCTTTCCATTCGCGCCAAGAAATTCTTCTGGTGTCAAGCGGCGCTGTGAAGTCATAACGGTGTTTGTATAGCCTGATATAAACATCATAACTGACCAATCATTGCGGGCTTAATAGGAAACGCATTTTATAAAACTCGATTATTTTTCACTTTTCTACTTTTCAGCAAAACTATGCATTCAAAAGTAAAGCTATAGATCGTGAAAATTGGGAAATAGTCTGGTTTTATGTGAAAAAATTTAGGAAAAACGATTACCCTGATTGTGACTTAAGATTAACTTTGAAATTATGTTGGTATAAATTTCATAAATCAAATCAGCAGTAATTTAAAATATCAGAATTCCTGTTTTCCAATTTAATATCTAGATGTTTGTAAAGTTACTTCAGTTAAGTATTCGTCATTAATTAAAATCTCGATTCTCCTCCCTTATTGAAACCCATAACGCAGCAATAGACTTAGAACATAGGGTTTCAAAATTTTCCTTTACTTTCTTAGTAAAAGATTGAAATAATTATGATGGTTTGGTTATTATGTGAAGCCAAACTTCTATAAGAAAGATAATCAGATAAAACTCCTCCGAGTAAAACAATTTAATATCTATCTATCTATCTATCTATCTATCTATCTATCTATCTATCTATCTATCTATCTATCTATCTATTTATCTATCTATCTATCTATCTATCTATCTATCTATCTATCAATCTATCTATCTATCTATCTATCAATATATCTATCTATCTATCTATCTATCTATCTATCTATCTATCTATCTATCTATATATCTATCTATCTATCTATCTATCTATCTATCTATCTATCTATCTATCTATCTATCTATCTTTCTATTTATCGATCAATAAATTTTTAAAATCAGACGCGTTCAGCGCACGCCATGATGGGAGGAGTCTGATTAATCCACATAGCGTAGAGAGACGATTGACGTCATTTTCATTTTATATTAGATTACAGAGGCATGAATGATTTCACAAAAGCGCGAGAGGACCTTGGTTATTTTATAAAACAAATGGAGAATAGCTTTCTTCTCTGTACTGTGATAGAAACATTAATGACGCCATTTAAACCATAAAAATACCAAAAATTCTTGGGTATGCCTTGTGTTTTCACTAGGCATTTTTCTGGTTGAAATGACGTCATTCATGTTTCTATCAGAGCTCTGAGACCCTCATGCATTTTTTCTTTTTGTTAAATATAGACAGATAGATAGATAGATAGATAGATAGATAGATAGATAGATAGATAGATAGATAGATAGATAGATAGATAGATAGATAGATAGATAGATAGGTAGATAGGTAGATAGGTAGATAGATAGACAGATAGATAGATAGATAGATAGATAGATAGATAGATAGATAGATAGATAGATAGATAGATAGAAAGATAGATAGGTAGATAGATAGATAGATAGATAGATAGATAGATAGATAGATAGATAGATAGATAGATAGATAGGTAGACAGATAGATAGATAGATAGATAGATAGACAGATACACAGACAGATTGATAGGTTGGTAGGTAGGTAGGTAGATAGATCGATTATAAATTAATAATTTAATAGAGAGATAGATCGGCCAGCGGGCAGATACATAGACAGATAGAGAGAGGAATGGATGAATGGATGAATGAAGAAGTAAAAGTAGTTATCAGTAAGAAGATAAATATAGGGTAACCATTCAATTTCTAAAATAACTCTTATATAACTAATGCTTTCATTTGAAAAGAAGGGGAAAAAAGCAAGTTTCGCCTAACCAGAAAATTTGCATAGGTGGAATCAGCGTATGTTGTGGGCTTGTTTAAAACCACTGATTAAAGGATGAATTTTAAAAAGGCGGGAAATTTTTCTTTTATTTTAAAATTGTAATGATTGTCAATTCTATATTATTGGCTATAACTGTACCTGTACAGTTCAATCCATTGCCGGTAAACCCAGTATCACACATACAGACGAACGATCCTGGCGTGTTATTACAATTTGCGTTGGGATGGCATATGTTGGTGGAACACTCGTTCACATCTAAATGTGTGCAGAACAGATAAATATAAACATACTTTATTAAATATTTAACAAATAGAAACTGTTTTGCTGTGTATATATAGCCAGATGTAAACAAGAGGTGAAGGTTGTGAGAGCTTGAAAGATGACAAGTACGCCCAAGACGGAAGGTCAAAGGTTTACAAAGTTGCTTGAGAGTTGTCCAGCATCTCCGAGTGTTTGCATTAGACTATATAAACACAACAATTCAAAACTGTTTCTTTCTCCTTTAAAAAATAAGCAAAGAACTAAGCGATAATAATTGTGAATAACGAAGTTTACTGTCAATATCAAATCAGTAAGTTCTTGTTATTAATTCGTAAACAATCAGAGCTAGTCATTCGCGATAAGAACAATGTCTGGCGTCTGTAAACCACTCAGAGCTTTCCATT